>JAVTVY010025728.1:0-11575 GCA_036873755.1 Hanleya hanleyi
TAGGGAATTCGTCCATGAGCAGATAATCGATTCAGATCAAATTCATATAAAGATATTAGAGATAAACAGTAATTGAGAAAAGAAATGTAGGTGTCTAAACCATGATGTCTGGATATCTTGTGTAAGGAACATACGAATTGTGATACGCTATCCAACCAGAGATCTGAAATGCCGGAGACAGATTCGAATACAAAGCCATCACCAAATAATTCAACAGTAGAACCAGGAAAAAATCATTTAGATAGTGATCAAAGCGAAGATGAACACTCTAAGAATGAATGTCTTGAGAGGACTACCTTTTGATACTTGAATACCACCTAAAGACTGTCATCAGTATGTCTATTCTAATAGTATTGCGCAAGATGGAGGAAAGGAGTCACGTGGTGTTATGTTTGACAAATTGGAGTGATATGCAAGAGGTGGGAAAAATTGACGACGACTGGCGACTAAAGAGCAGCCATATTACAGGAAAGCTCCCCTCGTCACCTTACATACAGATCCGAGAATACGGTGGATTTTCGGACGTAGCCTTAGTATCTCAGCCGCGCTTTGGCTGGAGAATTTCGCTGGTGAAAAGGCAAAGGTAATTTGTCTCTTTTGAAGTTCTTTCCTGATGGTTATTTTGGATATGATGTATTGAGACCCAGAAAATTAATCCTGAAACAGTATTTTAACAGTTATACAATATTTGCAACAAGTATATATATTTCATGGTCAGTACCGTTTGCCAGATATCTACAATTGCCTTTATATAGCGTAGTGTAAACGTAATGACATTGCCTTTCAGTAGTTGTAGAAATTTAGGGAATCGGCAGCCTATTTTGCAAAGCTGATGTTTGACCTTTTCGGTATGATCATAAAACTTGAAAAAAATGCACCGGGATTCTTAAACAAGTTACATGATCCTCCATGCGAAGGAAAAAATGGTAGATATAAGATGGTCAAGGTCTTGTGTCGCAACCCGGCATGAAATTAATTGCCTGTCTCGCTAAATCCTTTTAGGGATAGCACCAGACTGTCTTAAACTTTCAAGTGACATTTTGTGGTGGAAATTTGAACTGTGGAGAGTTTAAATCTCTACTCTTAATGAGACTGTTTAGTGTGGTGGGTGGGCACATATCCGAGTGCCCTAACCCACCATGGCTATGAGTACAGGATTTCAGATCTTTACATTCCGACCAACCCAATATTACCGTCTCACATCGGTTAATTTTGACATGAAGGGAAGCGTACAGAAGAATTAATTAACGATAAATTCATTTTATACCTCAATGGAAAACAGACCGGCAAAAGAAGTGTGACATTGCGAGATATGTCGCCTGTCATACACAGTCAGAAAAATGGTGTTAATTAACACTAAAAATTGGTGTTGACTTCAACACCAAAAAACAGTGTTGAGTTAGAGCCTACACCATATTGCCCCAACACCATTTATTGGTGTTAGTTAACACCGTTATTTGGTGTTAGTTAACACCGTCATTCGGTGTTGAGTCAGCATCCGCACTTGTCGGTCAACACTAAAAGATGGTGTTGAGCCGGTTTCACCACCATTTATTGGTGTTAGTTAACACCGTTAATTGGTGTTGAGCCAGCATCAGCACTTGTCAGTCAACACTGAAAAATGGTGTTGAGCCAGCTTCAACACCATTTATTGGTGTTAGATAACACCGTTAATCGGTGTTGACCCAGCATCAGCACTTGTCAGTCAACACTAAAAAATGGTGTTGAGCCAGCTTCAACACCATTTATTGGTGTTAGATAACACTGTTAATTGGTGTTCAGCCAGCATCAGCACTTTTCAGTCAACACTTAAAAAAGGTGTTGAGCCAGCTTCAACACCATTTATTGGTGTTATTTAACACTGTTAATTGGTGTTGAACCAGCATCTGCACTTGTCAGTCAACACTGCAGAACGGTGTTGAGCCCGCTTCAACACCATTTATCAGTGTTAGTTAACGCTGTTGTTTGGTGTTGTCCGCATCAAAACTGATCGATCAGCAAATGAAAAGGGTGTATCAATTGAGGTGAATGAAAAACCAAAACAAGATTGATAGACAAAGAACATATATTATAAAACGCAATCTGTAATATTTCATTGTATGACATTATGACACTCATGTATAACTAGAGGCCACGGCCACATTTGATCTCATCGGCCTAGTGTGAACTTGCCGTCCCTTTCACATGACCAATATAAATCTCCAGTATGGACAGATAAAGGGCATTCAATGCAGTGTGAAAGTTTAGCTACTGTACAAAGTTTCACTGTTGAGCAAGCTTACTTTCCCTTGTACAGAAAAGAACAAACCGAACACTAGTACCATAGTTTTTCCATAGAACCATGGTTTTACCATGCTACATGTAGTATGGCTCTACCATGGTACCGTGCTATGACCACAGTACATGTACCATGGCTTTACAGGTTCAATGGCTTTACATGGTACCTGTACTGTGACAAACTGCATACACCATGGTAAAACGATGAAAAATTGACCAAAAACATAGTGGTTCGTACCATGGTATTAAGTCTGGCATTGTACTGGAATAAATCTGCATTCACATCAGATGAATTGAAGAGACTGAATGCTCAAGAAACTAAAGCAGTTGAAGTGATTTATAAAGGTTTAATAAGACCTCATGCAAACATAGCATATAGCTGTCAATTTGGTTCCGTATACTAGTATGTTAACTAGGTGTAGATAGAGAAAGAAGTAGGGTTTAACGTCGTTTTCAACCTTGTTTCAGTCATATCATGACGGTGCCTACATCTGCCAGAACGCGAGTACTCACAGTTCCCATTACCCTGGACATTAATCAGTCCAGCCAGTATAGTGCCCGGTCACCCATCCAAGTATTGACCGAGCTTAACGTTGCTCAACTTTGGTGACCTGACGAGAACCGCTGTGTCCAATGCTATAAGCCGTATCATATCACATATCTGCTGTTGAGTTTTTTCTGTTTCCTGATGAAATTCTTCGCCGAGTTGTTCAGTTTCTCCCTCATGTAATAATGGATATCAGATGTCGTCTTGCTGGGATGGTACTGCTGGATTACCTCTGGAAAAGAAAAGGAATCAACATAAGAATTTGTAAACCTAATATGTACGAGGCAGTAAGTGGTGAAGGTTGTATTTCAGTTTTGGTCGACAAGAAGGATAAAGTCAAACAAAAACAGGAATCCATGTAGGCCTTTCACAAAAAATAAATGATTAATTCTTTATTCCTTTTGAAATATTCCAAGTTCTTTCAAACACACTACATTTTGAGTAATTTGGCTTCACTTCTTTTCAAAGAAAATATTCCAAAAGGCCCCCAAACAAACATTCTAAATGAAACCATGACATGAGTATGATTTATGAGAGTAAAACCTATAGTTAATTCCCTTTGTATTGGAAGAGTTGAAAACTAGAGATTTACATTACTTTAACACTATCACGGCCATGATACGACAAGGGAGGTGATCTACTCAATATACATTTTGAGTTACTTCCTCTTGTGTGGGAACCCTTGGCCTGGACAAATATTGTTTTTCTCTAGTACATAAAACATATTTACCTCATTGGGATCATATAATTGTATAATATTGTATGATTGTGCTATTGATCTGTAAACAATAAATATATTTGATCTGAAAGATATGGCAAACTTGACACATATTCACATTTTCTGGATCATGGGATATAACACATTAACGCTTCACCAATGAAAATATAATTGCCACATAAAGAAGTGTTTATTGGACACTGCAGCCTTATGTACATACCTGTTTCTGCCAATTTCTTTCTTTGAGAATCGACAAGATGTCCCTTTCAGCCCTCTTCTCGCTAGTTACTTTGCTTTTCTTGTTTGTCTTTCTTGGACTTTCATTCTAAAAATACAAAATGAATTCATTAAAGATAACAGTGAGGAGTTAATAATCTAGCATACGTAATGCATATCTGCATTCTGTGTTGTTTTTTTTTAATTATGGAAAATAACTGTCACAATAATTTTTTTAAATGCTCATTTATTGCGACAGAATACCTGATGAAATAGAAAAAAATGTATGCTAGAAACAATCAGTTATAGCCATATCACACCTTGTTATAATTCAGGAGCCGCCGAGCACAGTGAGGGGGCTGAACTCTATACCGGTCATGTTAAATGATGGACTGCTTCCCCCCCCCCCCCAGCTCCGCGGCCCCTGAAATACAAGGAGAAAATCAAACATACAGACAGTTATCCAGTTCCGCAATCGAAATTCTTCTGAGGTGTGTTGTGGCGAATACACATCCATTGAAGGAAAGTTACATATCCTTAACTTAATTTGAGCTGATTTTTCACTTGCTATAGAATTACCTCATCTTCGGAACTGGAGGATTGTCTTGTGGATATCGTTCGTTTGCCTCTCTGTTCTCTTCCCAGCCTACCAAGGGATTTCCTAATGTCGGATATATTCTCTCCATCCAGAAGTCTGTCCAGTATGGACTTCAGCTCGGGACGCTTGTCTGAAATAGTGAAATATCACATAACTTAATCTTAACAACATTAATGTTATCCCCCTCTTATTCATGCTATGAATCGAATTGTTTACAGGAGCCATGGAGCACATTTGAAAAGGGGAATGGGGACTGAATTCTATACCAGCCATGTTAAATGTCGAACCGGAGCTATCTAAGATGGGACTTATAACACTGCGGCCCCAAAAAGCGGAGGGGCCAGCCCCCCCCCCCCCATTACGTTTTCCTGTTGCTCAGCATTTAAAGCAAGGTGGCCATTCTACAAATATGATAAACAACAACAACAAATATATGGTCAACAAAAATGAGATATCAAGTGATACATTTAACATAAATAACACTCGGAATTACATAATTTTATTTATTACAGTACTTACCACTGAATCTCAAAACTTTGGCTGGAACAACTATTGTATTGCGCTGTGGCCATTTCAACTCGCATATGGATTCGAAGTCCCGGGAATCATTGTTGAGCTCATCCCGCGATCTACTGATAATGCGAGAAGTGTCGGCTATTTCCAGAGCATTATCCTCGTTGAAAAATTCGTAGACAGCTAGCTTGCATGCCATGGTGGCATAGTTCAGTCAACTTATTCGTGGACGGTTATCGAGATACTTGATGTCGAACCAGTGTCTTTTTTGGAGGCGGTTGGACTTTTCAGCTTTTTAAAATTGATAATTACAAGGTGAAAAGAACGAAGCAAGCCACGACTTCATTGTTGAATGACTTCATGGGGGCTTTGAGACGTCTCTGTTGTTGTTGTTGTTGTTGTTGTTAATCTCGGACCCTTCAAACTTTGACTCGACGCCCGTGCTGCTCAACGGGAGACTCGAGCAACGACATTCTCGTCTCGCGAGACTCCCTACGTCGAGAAAGAGTCTCACGCGTAAATGGGAGCCATCCCCCCAAATTTGGGGGGGTGAGTAGGCGGCGTATGATTATCTGGCTTGTCACTGACCTGCTGACTCCGCCGAGTTAGAAGCGAATTGCTAAACATAACGTGGGCTATATAATTGGGAAATGACTCCTTCCGTTTCGGAGCATATCAATCGCGAACAAATTATTGTCGGTATGTATACTTGGCCGTGAAAGCGAGTTATCTAATACAGGAAGTAGTTCGCGGGTAGACACGGCTCGCTTTGAGAATGATGTCATGCTGCCTCGCTTTGAGATTGGAGATTCAAAAATGTCACCAGTTTACATGAGAGTCGCTTTGGTCTCCCGCGGGTAGACACGGCTCTCTTTGAGAATGGAGCAACGAGTGTCAACAATTTGCCGAGTTAGGAGCCCTAAATTAATGCTAGATTCTCACTCCGCGAACAATAATCCCCATTCTGTCGTTCGACAGAGAACTGCATGGAGTAACTAGTACCATTATACTCCGCAGACCTTCCGCCATGATTGTTGTATGAGAAGCCTCGTTTTCGATCTCACACTTGACGGAATCGATCAGCCATTCGGAAAAAAACGGAAATCAACGAAGTATAGAAACAAATCGGGAGACAACCTGTAACCATCTCGGTCATCTATACGCGGTAAGACTGACCCTGGGATCGTGTGTATCCATTTACAGCCTACTTTCGGCAAGTGCGAGAGGGAATTTCCAGAAATCAATACCACGTGACTTCGTCAGCCAATCAGCTAAAGTCTACCGACGTAACCGCAACGTAACTCGCCATTTTCGAATCATGTGATGCCCTACTTGTTGAAAATTACAGATCTACCACACCTCTTGGGTGATACGAAAGTTATTTATACCTATATATTTTGTAAGCCTAGCCTATATCTGTTTCCCAAGTGTTTTGAAAACCTGTAATTTATCAGATTTCTCGAGTCTGTTCTCTGCCGGATGAAGGCCGAACAGAATCCCGTAATATACCGGATATCGCTCCGCAATAATGGAGACTCACGATTCGCAAGCCATCTTATGGATGGCGAAGTGTACGCAAATGATCGGGAGATGCACAAGTGCGGTCACGTGGTACATTTTGGGTGAGTTCCAGCCGACGGCATATGGGAATATGATAATATGATATGTCCTGTAAGTTAGGAATTAATTGAGCTGTTGTTATAGTTATGTGAATTTTGTACTCTGTCAGTCATTGACGCTTGTACAATAAAGAATTATCTTATCTTATCTTATGGGACGTAACCTGCGGGAGATTTGACGGTCACGAAAATAACATTGAAGTCAATGGGAAATATTTTTAAAACGTAGTTTTGCAGTTTGATTCTGGTAGATAATATTTCAGAAGTACATTAGCTTTCGAGCAAGACAACTTGTATACTTTTCACTCATATGGAACAGACGCTGTCAACGAAAAAGTAGCATGCTCCATGCAAATCTTACGACGTCAAACGACCGGGACTCACCCAGCAGGTCATGTGATCGACACATGAGAAAGAGGCGAATAGCCTGACTGATCACCGCAGATAAACACAAAATAAAATAGAGAATCCCGGCGACGTAATGTCAGCCTGACTAGTGTACGTGTTGTTGTTGTCTGACAAGTCGAAATCCGACGAAGGATTTATTCGGCAACTTGGACTATTGAACTGACAAATACTTTTGATAAAAATACTCTGTATTAAAGTTGAGAATTCCGTATTCGCTTCAAATTTAGGAAAAATCGTATAAAGCTTTGAAGCACATGTTGACTGTCAGGCCTGTCAGCTATCCGCATATTTCCCTTCTCTATTCGCCAGGCAGCTAGTTTTGCCGAATATATGCATATTTTAGGGATATTCAAAACTATATTTTATTCATCAGCACAGTGGCTAGTAAGATTTTCATCACTTTTTGTCATGCGGTACTGAACCGCATGCACAGCATGCTAAGTCGGCAGCCAGTCTATTCGTGAGACGTCTTCTCATCGAAGCAAGGCCAACGCCGTAGCTCTGCAGGGTCAAAGTTTGCGGAGTTGAACTTCCTATTTCCGGGAACTACGGGTAGACTCTATCCTTGTTTATAATCCCCATAATTAATGCAGGGATCACAATTAAACATGTTATAAGCCTCACTGATTCCAGCCAGGAAAATAAGAATGTCTTTTGTTCTAGGCCAAGCGTTCATCAGAGTACCGAATATATAACTGTTCAGAGATCAACATTTCTCTCCTGCCTCGCACGACGTGGCGCTATTGGCATGCTTATACAAATTACAATCAGTACATTTGGTAGACATCATTTGTTTAACTTTACCGGTTTCTAAGCCATTCTGTCAGCCATTCAACTTTATTCACAGGCATATAACTTTGCATCCATTCATTTATTTGTCGTAAACTGAAATCCTTCCAATTGTATTTTTTGTCACTAACAACATTACGCCAAAAAATCGGGGAAATAATATTTTGGTTAACTATGGTATATTGTACCATGGTTGTTATGTACCATGCTATTACTATTGTTCAAAGTGGTTAACCATGGTATATTGAACCATGGTTCATCTGTACCATGGTATTACGATAGTTGAACAGAGTAACCATGGTACATTGAACCATGGTACATCTGTACCATGGTATTACCATGGTAGTACCATGTAAACCATATGTACCATGTTATTACCATGACAACCATGGTATTATCGTGGTTACCATGGTTCAATCTGTTGTAAACCATGGTATTTTTTATAAGGGCTGGCAATTAAAATTGCATTTTTCTTAACTTGAAATTTGAAATTTTGAAATTGAAGTAAATTCAAATATCAATTTGTAGTTGGTAACATTCTTATTGGCGTAAACCAAAACGGCGAGCCTGTCGGGTTTCACATAACCCTTGTTTTTTGTTCCAATGTTGGAATTTTAACACCATTCTCTTAACACCGTTTTAGCGTTAAACTGGTGTCGAAACACCTCCTTTTCTTAACACTGTTTTTTGGTGTTGAACTGGTCTAACACCAATTTTCAGTGTTAGATTTTCAACACCATTCTTTCAACACCGTTTTTTGGTGTTGAACTGGTCTCGACACCATTTTTCAGTGTTGGATTGGGTCAACACCATTTTCTCAACACCGTTTTTTGGTGTTGAACTGGCCTCAACACCACATTTTGGTGTTGAATTATGTCAACACCATTTCTCAACACCATTTATTGGTGTTGAACTGGCCTCAACACTAAAAAATGGTGTTGGCCCAACACCGTTTTTCTGGCTGTGTAGAGCGCGTGCAACTGAAATATGGATTATAGAACGAGCATTTGATAGAAACATATCTACACTCTCAGAAATATTCAGGGAATAATCCTGAATAGATCAGGCTGTACATCCACAACTCAATTTCAGGGATTTTACCTGAAATCCAGGGACAATTTCCTGAATTTCAAGAAAATGATCCCTGAATGAGTGGATTTTCCCTGAAATTCAGGCAAATTTACCATCCTGAATAGTATGTTCCCGACCCTATTCAGGTACGTAAAATTCAGGTAATTTAGCTTTAATTCATGGATGATATACCTGAATTTCAGGAAATTATTCCTGAATTTCAGGTAAAATCCCTGAAATTGAGTTGTGGATGTGCAGCCTGATCTATTCAGGGTTATTCCCTGAATATATCTGAGAGTGTACCCACAATGGTTCGGTATCTACATTTTCACAAGGTTGAACTATAATACTCACCACAAATCTGCTATACTGGCTATCTCAACATACTTACCCACAGATGCCTGACCGACAGCAGCCAACATCGACTTCTAAAGGTGCCCAAAGCATGTGCATAATAGTGAGTCAAATGGAATACTGGTCGTGTAGAACAGTTACAACCGCCAATGGTGTAACGGCTTAGAATGTCCGATCAGATAACAGAGTCCTACCCTATAAAATGGAGCGTCATACAGATTTATGATCTGGAATACTCAAACCATCCCAAGTAAACTCCTAACTTGGAGGAGAGGGTCGGTATCTTGGCGACGAGGATCAGTAGCACACTCATCTTCAGGTACGAGTTCCCATACAGGGGACATTCTTAGCCTCCACACCGGGTCGATGAGCTTTACCGCATAGCTGACTGGTAATCCTTTGTATACCAGACCTAGTGGGTAAACGGAAATTTTTTATGATTATTAAAAGCAAAAAATAAATGCAAAATATATTTTTGTTTTAACCCCCCCTTCGCCTCCTTTAAACAAAAAGTCCCAGAATGCCTAGATTCAAGTAGGGGTACACCAATTTGGAATTTTGCAGATACATCTATTTGCGCCTTGGCTGTCAAAATAAAGAATACATCAAGGCACATTGACTAGCTCTTCTTCTTGTTACTATTATGCCAACAATTGGCTTTCCTCTAAAACAAGTACTACTTGTACAATGGTAAGAAATGAAACCAATATAGGTGTGAAGATTTGAGAATTTAACCAGCATATCATAAGTATATCACAGTCAGCCGTCATATTTGCCATTGAATAGAATGTGTGTTTATTCATCACGTATTTCGGAACAATAACCAATTCGTATCACGTTACCGTCAGAGCGTGTTGTACAGATTCTTAGCTTTCATTGCTGTAGAACATCGCGAATTATTATCTGATTTGAATAATATATGTAGGCCAACGTGCAGTACATACCAATGACTATTTTAGAATATATTGGAGTAGTAGTAAGCCCGATTATAACATATGGCGGGAATAAAACTAAGAAGGGCTTGTCCTATCCCAGTAACGTGATCTCACACCCAAAATTGGCATCGGTAAAAATTGGAAGAACAATATGGCTGAAGAATTAACAATTTCACGCACTGCGAGAATGAGGCAGTGGTTGCCACGCATCAATTCGCTATGAGATCAGATTTGAGCTTCAATTTGATGACTGATGCTTATTTAGTGTCTTTCATCGATGGGGGCCTTTTGTGCCACTCTCGAGGTCCTGTAACAGAGGTGCAAAGCTATAAATTGAATCGACAGATGGGTTGAGTAACGTTCCCCTGGTTCGACAATAATGTACGCTAGATTGTTTAGTAAAGTAGGACTGGAGGATTTGTGGCAAATGTTGGAGATGGTGAAAAAATTGATGAGTCATAACGAAGACATGAATACATATTCAGTTTCTGTAACTGTAAAATTCTGATATCGTTCGTTCTTAGCGAACGTTTCTGGGGATTATTATTACGCGCGAGCCTCTTGCACAGGTCGTAATTAACCTAGGCTTTGCGTAAGACCTCGCAATGAAAAGGTAATATACGGTATTGGACAAAAGTCTGACAACTTACAACAGTAAATCCTTTGTTTCATTTCGTGTTTTTTTTTAACAAATCTTTGTCATATTTCAGCGCATACTGACGTCTTATATTTCACCTCAGTCTAACTGGCATCACCTTTAAGGTACCGGAAACCCAGTACCTTATGTCACAGTCAAGATGGAAATCTAAATATACCATGCGCTGAAATGGAGAATTCTTGGCGTCTAGGCTGCTAATCCATATTCATGACGGTCGATCTAATTTCCGCGGCGATTTTGCCACTGGATGTTGGGGTAACCGAGTAAATGAAAGAATACCCAGAGAAATTAACCTGAAATGCCCGACGTCGTACGGCTTAATGCTTTACTGTCAGGATCGTTATCGTTATGTGTTTTTCCCCCACATTTCGTGTAATATGTGGACTCTCACTCACACTTTTAGATCGAATCATTTAATTGCATGATTGTTGTGTTTTACGACCCAGAATCTCGTAAAGGTACATTCATGGTTAGCTGTCAATGCGACATTTGTACTATGCGCTTTTCACCAAGGCGTTCATTGTAATGGACAAAAGCAGAGCACTACTGAAAAAAATGTTTGTCGCGATGGAATAAACATTCGAAATGACATGTCATTCTGAAATAAATGCTAATGTTGAAAGCCCACGCTCGAGTAAGAACCTTAATATCGTCTGTAAAGCCGTGCACTATTATATCAATAACGATCCATTATATAATTATCGCTTGTAATTTTAACCTGTGTATGCCTGGATTCTGCTGGTGGACAAGTTGTCCCCGAGGCCGGGCCCCTGCACACCCAACAAACATAATGAGCACAACTAAAAGAAAAAATATGAAGACAGACCCGAGGAACCTTAGTGCAGGTTTCTCGGCCGAGTCTCTAATAGTTG
>JAVTVY010025729.1:0-10362 GCA_036873755.1 Hanleya hanleyi
TGCTTGCCCCTGTGTCGACTAAAGCATGTGTTTTTAACTTGCCAACCTTGATATGCACTGAGCTTTTCTCAAGGGGTGTTGTGAGAGAAATGTTAGGTCTCACTTGACAATGTATGCTATTGTAAGCTCTACCAACTCTTTGACAGTTGTGTTTGTTGCACTTCCAGCTGGCCATTTTACTGTTTAAGGTTAAATCAGTTTGAATTTCCAAGACAAGATAGATAAAACAAGCTAGTTAGTAAATCATATGGCGATTATACTTACTCTTGGTGTTTGTCACTCTTTCTTGGTACTCAGGCTCCTTAGCTGGTTCTGTCAGTCATCAAAAGCGGCTTGAATTATTTCATCTTCGTCTAATCATTCTTCTGTTGTTTTTCCTTTCGGTGTTCACCATTCGTTGAATATTCCAATGTCATCATATATATTCCGATATGAAATCTCTTAGTTTGGGGAGCTAAGAGCAGTTTGTACTGAGAAAGTCTGTCAATCTTAGAAGATTACAGGCCGGGTATCTCCATCATCTATAACCTAGTTGGCTCACTGGTTATCACATTAATAAGTAACTCGTAGTCCATGTTAAATATAACACAACCTAGCTTTATTTACCCTATTCTAATTATCTGACCTTGACGTAATATTAATTCCAATTTACACAATTATACAGCACTTCCAGTTATTACAGAAACTATATGTTAGTACATATAGCAACCTACATTTACAAGTGTTACCTATATAACTTACATACACGAATTGCCTTGGCGCTGCAAAGTCGCATGCCAAGATGAATTCTAAAAGTGAACTGACTTGGTTTCCTACTGCATACATATTTATATACATTATAGTTTTAGTGAAATCCACAGGTAGACATTCTTAACAATCATAACACACTTTCAACAGTTGTTCAAGTAATCCTAACGTCCTGTCATGTCTGCCAGCTATCCTGTTCATTCAGTATGACATCTCAATTAACAGTAGGGACTCTTACCTAATAACAACAAGGATTATCTGAGACTAAAATGACAGTCTGACTATAATTGACACCTGGCTCCTGTCTTTGCACCAGCTGGTCAGAAATGGTCTAACAACACTAATTAAATGTCAACTTTCAAGAGCTATGAACTAATAGAACTGTTATCATAAAATCTTATTACAAAAGTAAACTCATAGCATTAAATCCTAGTTATAACATGTGTTACATAATATTGAGTGTATACATTTATCAGTAACTAATAACTCCATATTTATAATACTAATTCACAATAAACAAACATTAAATAATAATGGAATATAATTGAGGTACATGTTCATTTTACATGTACATGTCTTATGGCTCTGTTATAGTTATTTTACATGTACATGTCTTATGGCTCTGTTATAGTTCTATAACCTAGTTGGCCCACTGGTTATCACATTAATAAGTAAGTCGTAGTCCATGTTAAATATAACACAACCTAGCTTTATTTACCCTAATCTAATTATTTAACCTTGACGTAATATTAATTCTAATATACACAATTATACAGCACTTCCAGTTATTACAGAAACTATATGTTAGTACATATAGCCGTCTACATTTACAAGTGTTACCTATATAACTTACATTTACTAACTGCCTTGGCGCTGCAAAGTCGCATGCCAAGATGAATTCTAAAAGTGAACTGACTTGGTTTCCTACTGCATACATATTTATATACATTATAGTTTTAGTGAAATCCACAGGTAGACATTCTTAACAATCATAACACACTTTCAACAATTGTTCAAGTAATCCTAACGTCCTGTCATATCTGCCAGCTATCCTGTTCATTCAGTATGACATCTCAATTAACAGTAGGGACTCTTACCTAATAACAACAAGGATTATCTGAGACTAAAATGACAGTCTGACTACAATTGGCTCCTGTCTTTGCACCAGCTGGTCAGAAATGGTCTAACAACACTAATTAAATGTCAACTTTCAAGAGCTATGAACTAATAGAACTGTTATCATAAAATCCTATTACAAAAGTAAACTCATAGCATTAAATCCTAGTTATAACATGTGTTACATAATATTGAGTGTATACATTTATCAGTAACTAATAACTCCATACTTATAATACAAATTCACAATAAACAAACATTAAATAATAATGGAATATAATTGAGGTACATGTTCATTTTACATGTACATGTCTTATGGCTCTGTTATAGTTATTTTACATGTACATGTCTTATGGCTCTGTTATAGAATTATTATTATAAATTTTTATTGAGCCCGTATCCTAGCAGCTGCGGAAGCTTAGTATAGCAGTCACAATGATATATATACAAATTCTTATTTTTTATCTTCCAATTTTCATACATCATTGGATGGTGTGTTTTTGTTTTGTATGGACAAGATCTGTGCACATGTTCTTCCCTTCTCTGAACCCAGGATGAATACTGAACTTAGCTATTATACACATTTGAGATGGAAATGAAGAATAAATACAAATATTTGAACAATTTCTGATAAAGTTAGTTTTACATTTAGGTTTGAAATTTATTGAATGATCACTAGCACTCTGATCCTGTAACTACCATGTTGTTTTATCACCTGTCATATGCAAATTTGTAAACATACAGTAGTTCTGGCCAACAACTATCCAATGTCAACTCGTATGAAAAAAACCAACAATATTGGACACTTGTGATTATATGAAAAATATTGGGGAATATTATATATGTACCGTACATGCATGGACTTGAGAACAGACATGACATGTCCACTGTGTCAAAGATTTAAATTTGTTCTGACTGGTGTCACTCTTTTATCATTAATTAAATCTTCTATCTTCTTTTGAAGTTTGTGAACTTTCACATGCGGTAAGAAGCCTGGTTTTGGTTTTTTATCATTCAGTTCTACGTCCGCTGTGTTACACATTAAATTATAAATAATGAATCAGGTTTTTTTTCTCAAAAAATTGTAATTAAAGATCGTTTAAATTCAGTGTTCTTTATTTCACCAATTTAAATGGAGAAAGTTGACAGGCAGGTGTTCCATCGATTGTTTACTGTATCTTCAAATGTTTTGCTTTTATCTGGGCCTTGTTAAATCTGTCTTTTTATCTTCTGTATATACATTTGGTTGCAATCCTAATCTGTCTCAAAAATAAAAATTCATCATGTCTACTCAGTATTGTATCAGGCCGCCGCCTTGAATTTAACCATTGCCTTGGATGTCCTACCTACAGGCCTTGTGATGCCCGCTGCTAATTTTCAAGTAATTTTATGCCAGCCAGGCCTTATTGCCCTAATAATTCCACCAAATTGGCCTGGCCCTCAAATTTCCCAAATCCAAGGCCTGCTGTATCACAACCTGACACACCAAGTCAAAGTATACTTGATGATTTCTCTTCAGAATAAGGTTATTTTGCAGTCCATATTCAGAGGCTCAAACAGTGTGCCACCGGCATCTAAATTCAAATTTGATCTGCCATCAGGAAATTATTGAAAAAACAATACAAAGATTGTCTGCCATCTTATGTCTTCAAAGAAGAACATTGTTGCTCAATGTCTTTCAGCTCTAATTGGTCATTCATGACATACGTGTACATATCATATGATATCAATGTTAAAAAATCGTTGATACAATGATAGGCCTATATATCATGTTTTGTTATTTTCTTCACAATTATAAGTGCATAAGATGGCATAGGTAATAAAATGGAACACCTATCTATGTAAGTCGTAGCAATGTTTTTGTAATGTTATTAGGTCATCGTTTTCCACCCAGAAAATTTCTGGGCATGTGCCCTGCAAAAACACATGTGGATTGTAATGTTGTTCAGATGTATGGATTAAATTACTATTATCATTAAAAAAATTAAATGTAGGAATTCAACTGACTCTTCTATTTTCACTCGTAGGAAAGCCTTTCCATGACGGTACTTATGCCCGGAATAAACTACAGTCATATATCCTAGTCCGTAAAGGGAAGTTACTCTACCAGTGGGTACGGCGCCTCTGTGTTATATCTGGGACCCGCCTTCTCATTCACAGAGGTTTGTATTCCTAAATTAATGCCATTATCTATGTTGTAAAAGTGTTTTATTTTGAATTCATTTTCAGGAAACCTTTGTGTAAACGACTTGTGAACCATATGCTAGTAACTTGAAAGCTGTAGATAGATTAGTGGAAGTTTTGAAATTTGTGTTGACAATTTGGATGATGTGAGCCAGACTGCGGTACTAAAGGATTGTTTGGTACACACATCTTCTGTGATAACTACTAATGGAGATCATGCAAATCTGATAGAGGATTGGATCAAAATAATGTCAGCTCTGGTCAATATGTAGGAAGGTTGAAGACTTGAAATGTTTCCTCACAATATTGTATACTTTAGTTAGTGTGTGTACTAATCTATGACAAGTGAGAATTTATTATATCCAGTTTATTATTTCACCTCGGGGTTAATTCCCACGCCATACATTGAGAACTACAAAAGGAATCTTTCATGCATTTCAATTCATTACAAGTTCAAATTAAACAGTGTTTTTCTTACTCCTTATATCACATCCTGGAATGTTTTTTTTTAATCGAACATTATTAAAAAGCGAGTTCTTTTTAATGAGCGTTCCTATAAAATTCCTTTGAGAGCTGTCAGATCAATAGTCCATCTAGATTAGTTGTCTTAAGTGGGATACAAACTTAACCATAAAGATGAATTTGATGAACTTAAGATGGCTAATTCTCCAGTAAATCCATCATACAATGTATGTGCCCATAGGGCATCTTGACCTGGTAAAACTAGATATGACTGGAGTATTGAAGGGAAGTCCTGTCAACGAGTGGACATATTGTAATACATGTACAAAGGTTACACAGAAGAGAGATAATTTTGACTTTATTTTAACCTGTTTATTGGCCTAGCTATCCTTCCCTTGATCAGTGAACATCTCTAATTACAGTATGAATACCTGTATCATAAAGTTCTGCATGAATATCTAACTTAACCGCAGTATCGTGAACATACACTTCAATATTATGAAAATAAACCTTCATATTATGAAAATACACCTCAATATCTGCAAGATACACCTTGAAATTTTGAAGATACACCTCACTGTCTGCAAGTACACCTCAGTGTCATGAAAATACACTTCAATATTATGAAAATACACCTTAATATCTTGAATTCAACTCAATATCATGAAAATACACTTTAATGTTATGACAGTATTATAAAATAATGTTAACGTCATTTTCTGTATATAGACAGACTTCTGATTTCAGTTGATACATCATCAATAAGTTGAACAGCAGAAGCTTGCAGTGTTCACATGCATGTGGAGTCAGTGTATATGTGTGTCTATTAATGTTGGACAGCTGTACTATTGTACATTGTACATGATCTGTGTTTACACACATTAGTTTGTTATTTGCGGGATTTGTGCCTGCAGCATATTGTAGCCATTCTCTCTCTGATTGTCTGTTTTTTTCATTCAGAGATGTATAAATTACTGATTAAATCAATAATGTAGTTTTATGTCGCCAACAGGTGTGATCCGATATTTGTAGACCTGTTATTAATTTGTATACATGTGTAAATCCCTGTGCACATGTATAGAGTAAATGTGCATTCGCTTAAATTTGAACCTGTCAATCACAGACCTAAAATCAATTTTGGAGATGACCTGTTGGTAAGAGTGAGATATAAATAATATATATGTATTGAGGAATTATCAGCATATACAGTACGATAGAATAGTGTCAGTCTGGTATTGCGTGCATCACCAGTGACTGGGTCAGGCAGCCATGAAAACGACCATACTTATCGACAGTCTAACTGTTATTGTAATTTGTATGGCAAAATTGCCAAGATATTATAGCAACAAACAAAATTTGAAGTTAGATTTGCAGGCAGCACAATATTTTCAGAAACTCGAATCAGCTGACTGACTATACATGCTGACTATACTATTTTTTTAAGAAATCAAATCAGATATTCCTACGAGTTAGGCTTTCATTTGCAAATTGTCCGTTAATGAGTGAGTCAGTCAGTCAGTCCATCCGAATCCTTTCGTCGGCAAAATAACGAGAACCATTGACATCAGAACCTTGATTTTTGGCATGAAGGTGCATTAGGGGACTGTTAGTTCTGAGCTGACCTACTATTGATGAACATTTCTGGTGATTTTTAATGAAAATCACTGGTGATTCTGACTTGGGCTGTGCCCATCTTAATATAGGCAGGATTTCTACTTGGGGGAGGGGGGATTTCCAAGAGTTCAGTTCACGTCGGAGTCCTCATGCATACCCTACTAGGTCCTGTGATGTTCTCATACTGCCATGTATGATATAACTTTCAATTTTTTTGACAGTCTGATCTGATTTGCAATTCATTTTTCTGTAATTTTACCCGAGTATTTGTTTTTGCAAATCCTGCTGTGTTTGGTTATCACAAGCACAATTCAATGAGGAATACAACAGACCACAGCAAAATAATAAATTATGACCGATGTTCCATGCATACATTCTGCAACTAAATGAAATGGAAATTTTGTACGACTCAATTCTTAATTTGGTCAGTTGAGGTATAGGGTCCATGCCTGTACTTTCAACTATGTACAGATCTGATAGATGGCTTTAATTTCCATCATATAATACCTTTGATGTGACACTCTCCAGTCTGATCTATTTCCCAGCACCAGTTTCAGTATTTCTTAATATTATCAACAAAACTTGCTCAATTATGGGTAGCAAAAATTAATCATTTGCGAGTCCGTGACCTGTGTGATGTAAATCTGCAATGAACTGGTTTTCTGTCTTGGTTAAATAGTATCAGATCATGGCGGGGCTAATCTTTTCAACTATTAATTTTACTTCATAAAACATGAAAGTATAGTAGGATATTGAAGATTATATTATATTCATGTATCCTGGCTAATTCCAATTACATGCATTTTAAAAAATCAACTCCTAGGATGACGATATCATTCATCCCAGTGTGTTCGGCTTATATTTATACATGAATAATTATTTATCTGTCATTAAAATTGAGTATGTACATGTGGCTCGTTGAACTGATTTGACTTGTGCCTTTGTGGTACAGTTATCTGATAAATGAATATACATGTAGTCACAGCAGATACACACTTATAGTGATGAGTACAGTCACAGCAGATACATACTTATAGTGATGAGTACAGTCACAGCAGATACATACTTATAGTGATGAGTACAGTCACAGCAGATACATACTTATAGTGATGAGTACAGTCACAGCAGATACATATATAGTGATGAGTACAGTCACAGCAGATACATACATATAGTGATGAGTACAGTCACAGCAGATACATACTTATAGTGATGAGTACAGTCACACCAGATACATACTTATAGTGATGAGTACAGTCACAGCAGATACATACTTATAGTGATGAGTACAGTCACAGCAGATACATACATATAGTGATGAGTACAGTCACAGCAGATACATTCATATAGTGATGAGTACAGTCACAGCAGATATATACTTATAGTGATGAGTACAGTCACAGCAGATACATACTTATAGTGATGAGTACAGTCACAGCAGATACATACATATAGTGATGAGTAGTCACAGCAGATACATTCATATAGTGATGAGTACAGTCACAGCAGATATATACTTATAGTGATGAGTACAGTCACAGCAGATACATACTTATAGTGATGAGTACAGTCACAGCAGATACATACATATAGTGATGAGTACAGTCACATCAGATACATACATATAGTGATGAGTACAGTCACAGCAGATACATACATATAGTGATGAGTACAGTCACAGCAGATACATACTTATAGTGATGAGTACAGTCACACCAGATACATACTTATAGTGATGAGTACAGTCACAGCAGATACATACTTATAGTGATGAGTACAGTCACAGCAGATACATACATATAATGATGAGTAGTCACAGCAGATACATTCATATAGTGATGAGTACAGTCACAGCAGATATATACTTATAGTGATGAGTAGTCACAGCAGATACATACTTATAGTGATGAGTACAGTCACAGCAGATACATACATATAGTGATGAGTACAGTCACAGCAGATACATTCATATAGTGATGAGTACAGTCACAGCAGATATATACTTATAGTGATGAGTAGTCACAGCAGATACATACTTATAGTGATGAGTACAGTCACAGCAGATACATTCATATAGTGATGAGTACAGTCACAGCAGATACATACTTATAGTGATGATTAGTCACAGCAGATACATTCATATAGTGATGAGTACAGTCACAGCAGATATATACTTATAGTGATGAGTACAGTCACATCAGATACATACTTATAGTGATGAGTACAGTCACAGCAGATACATTCATATAGTGATGAGTACAGTCACAGCAGATATACACTTATAGTGATGAGTACAGTCACAGCACGTACATACTTATAGTGATGAGTACAGTCACAGCAGATACACACTTAGGGTGATGAGTACAGTCACAACAGATATATACTTATAGTGATGAGTACAGTCACACCAGATCCATACTTATAGTGATGAGTACAGTCACACCAGATACATACTTATAGTGATGTGTATAGTCACAGCAGATACATACTTATGGTGATGTGTATAGTCACTGCAGATACATACTTATGGTGATGTGTATAGTCACTGCAGATACATACTTATGGTGATGTGTATAGTCACAGCAGATACATACTTATAGTGATGTGTATAGTCACAGCAGATACATACTTATAGTGATGTGTACAGTCACACCAGATACATACGTATAGTGATGTGTATAGTCACAGCAGATACATGCTTATGGTGATGTGTATAGTCACAGCAGATACATACTTATAGTGATGTGTATAGTCACAGCAGATACATACTTATAGTGATGTGTACAGTCACACCAGATACATACGTATAGTGATGTGTATAGTCACTGCAGATACATACTTATGGTGATGTGTATAGTCACAGCAGATACATACTTATAGTGGTGTGTATAGTCACAGCAGATACATACTTATAGTGATGTGTACAGTCACACCAGATACATACGTATAGTGATGTGTATTGTCACAGCAGATACATGCTTATAGTGATGTGTATAGTCACAGCAGATACATACTTATAGTGATGTGTACAGTCACACCAGATACATACGTATAGTGATGTGTATAGTCACTGCAGATACATACTTATGGTGATGTGTATAGTCACAGCAGATACATACTTATAGTGATGTGTATAGTCACAGCAGATACATACTTATAGTGATGTGTACAGTTACACCAGATACATACGTATAGTGATGTGTATTATCACAGCAGATACATGCTTATAGTGATGTGTACAGTCACACCAGATACATACGTATAGTGATGTGTATTATCACAGCAGATACATGCTTATAGTGATGTGTATAGTCACAGCAGATACATACTTATAGTGATGTGTACAGTCACACCAGATACATACGTATAGTGATGTGTATTGTCAC
This sequence comes from Hanleya hanleyi, assembly GCA_036873755.1. Lineage (NCBI taxonomy): Eukaryota > Metazoa > Mollusca > Polyplacophora > Lepidopleurida > Hanleyidae > Hanleya > Hanleya hanleyi. Next base: position 9,510 of record JAVTVY010025729.1, read on the forward strand.
AGCAGATACATACTTATAGTGATGTGTACAGTCACAGCGGATACATGCTTATGGTGATGTGTACAGTCACAGCAGATACATACGTATAGTGATGTGTATAGTCACAGCAGATGCATACTTAGTGATGAGTACAGCCACACCAGATACATACTTAGTGATGAATATAGTCACAGCAGATACATACTTATAGTGATGATTAGTCACAGCAGATACATTCATATAGTGATGAGTACAGTCACAGCAGATACATACTTATAGTGATGAGTACAGTCACACCAGATACATACTTATAGTGATGTGTACAGTCACACCAGATACATACTTATAGTGATGAGTACAGTCACACCAGATACATACTTATAGTGATGAGTACAGTCACACCAGATACATACTTATAGTGATGAGTACAGTCACAGCAGATACATACTTATAGTGATGAGTACAGTCACAGCAGATACATACTTATAGTGATGAGTAGTCACACCAGATACATACTTATAGTGATGAGTACAGTCACAGCAGATACATACTTATAGTGATGAGTACAGTCACAGCAGATACATACATATAGTGATGAGTACAGTCACAGCAGATACATTCATATAGTGATGAGTACAGTCACAGCAGATACATACTTATAGTGATGAGTACAGTCACAGCAGATACATACTTATAGTGATGAATAGTCACACCAGATACATACTTATAGTGATGAGTACAGTCACACCAGATGCATGCTTATAGTGATGAGTACAGTCACATCAGATATATACTTATAGTGATGAGTACAGTCACAGCAGATACACACTTATAGTGATGAGTACAGTCACAACAGATACATGCTTATGGTGAT
>JAVTVY010025730.1:0-11539 GCA_036873755.1 Hanleya hanleyi
TCACCACCGGATTTGTTCAATTTAAGGTCATTTTTGAAGTCACTTATGGGTCAAACCAGGTCAGAAATGAAATGGGAACAAATCGGTTATGACTTAATATCCACCGTACTGTTTCTTACGAATGTGTATCCAGCCTGAATTAGTTGTATGTGGTGTAGAATCTCAGGTAGTCATAGTTAACACGTTAATTATCAGAATCAAGGTCATTTCAGGGTCACTTTTGGGTCAAATTAGGTAAAAATAATTGGTAAAAATCGTTTATAAATTAATATGACCATAATTGTTACGAATGGGTATCCAAGTTGTATTAGCTTAAGGGTTAATGTAGTTATAGGTAACACGTTATTAGAATTAATGTCATTTTAGGGTCACTTTGGGGTAAATCAGATCAAAAATGGGCAAAAATCGATTACAAATTAATATCTACGGTACTTGTTACGAATGAGTATCCAGGCTTAATTAGTTGTATGTGGTGTAGGGTATAAGGTAGGCATAGTAGCCATTGTGTTGTCTGTCAAGGATTATGAATTTAGAATTATTATTCTGAGGGTTATGCAACCAGAATCCTGAATGACCCAGAGGTACGCAATGCTGTACCAAACTATTTTAAGTTCGCAGAACATCCTTGCATTTCATATGATTATACTAAATCTACAGCCACCAAAATATTCAATTATTCTAATCCTGTCAAGGAGTTTGACTGAAACTTATACACGTCGAGCTCATAGCACCGGGGGCGAGAAATCTCCGTCTAGATAGTTGAACCTAGTACACCATAACATCTAAGATACAAAATAGGAATACGAATTCGTAATCTTTATCATAGGAAAAATCTCATTGGTTCCTAGTTGCGTCGAACGATATGCCATGGTATCAATGTCAGAAACCATAAAGCCTTCTTTAACAGATACCACTCAAGTGATGTTCTGTGTTTAAAGATTGCTTGAGTTTCTCGATAATAACATAAGGTGGTGTTCTATCTGAACGTAAGTTTTTTCCTCAGTGTATTACGTTTATCCCTATCTGGTCTGGGCTTTTTGCGACCTGTCCAGGCCTGGGGCCCCCCTAATATCCCTTAAGCTACACTCTCAGAAATATTCAGGGAATAATCCTGAATAGATCAGGTAGCAGATCCACAATTTCATTTCATGGATTTTACCTGAAATCCAGAGATAATTTCAGGTATATCAACCATGAAGTAAAGCTAAATTACCTGAGTTTTAGGGGATTTTACGTACCTGAATAGGGTCGGGAACTTATTAATCAGGGTGATACATTTGCCTGAATTTCAGGGAAAATCCTCTCATTCAGGTATCTTTTCAGGTAATCACCCCTGAATTTCAACCAAAATCCCTGAAATTGGCTATACAACCTGATCAGTTCAGGACTTTTACCTGAATATTTCTGAGAGTATATAGGCGGCTGAAACTTTCCACACCATACCCTTGGGTCAAGCTCTACCAGAAAATGTAAAACAAATCCAAGATGGCCGCTTTGATGATGTCGAAGTGACGTCATTTTCAAAAAATTTAGATTTTTCGGTCACATGTTTTTTTTATTTTTCGTTTATGCAATTTCTCCGCAAAAACTGCCTGATAAATTAGTAAATATTAATGTGATGTGAAATAAAAAATTGCTTTTGCTCATTTTTCATCACGAAAAATCCGAAATTTTGAAGAAAAATGACGAAAACAACATTTTTCTGGTATTCCAGGTGACCGCTATCTTTAATTTACCCGTGGTCCTCTACGGGGGGGGGGGGTATGCAAATAAGCTCAAAATGACGTATTCAGTTGAAAAGTTATTAGCTTGAGAGTGAAAATACTGAAGATTTGTACCAAATGTTCTGAATTTTTAAAGAGAAAAGTAAATATACTATTACGAGTGTTAGAAAATGGGCATTTGTCTGTTTTTGCAAATTTTGGTTATATTTTTGGAGAGAATCCCATTATATGTAAAATATGACCTGTTTAACTTAAGCGAGTCAAAGATATCCAAATAGACAAACATAGAGCGACGCTGAAAGGAAAAAATCAATCTAAATCTACGCTATAGCAACAACTTATCTATTGAGAAAATATTTTTTGTCGCTTAGAAATTGATCATACAACAGTAATCGTTATTTCGAGATTAAACTATCTTAGTATAGGACAGATTCTAGTGCTGCAAAATTGGTCGAATGCCTTGCGAGATACGAACCAGCAACCACCAAAGTAAGGCAACCAAACACGAGCACGAAATGTCGGCGATCTAAACCACTCGGCCAACGGGCCTCCCACAAAAATAGGTGGTAGCAGTCCCGTAGTCTGAAAGCGAACATACAGCAGCCCCTCTGATTAGCATATGTAGTACAGTGAATTTAATTGTTTACCCCTATTGACAGATCCATGTCTGTACTTTTTACGAATACGACAATATGCAGAATTTCTTTTTTAAATGATCAGTTCTCATTCGCCCAACTCCATATGGACGATATTTCTGCTTAGAATAATTCCCGTGAAGGTTATTTATTCCCCGCCATCCGTAGTCTCAATGTATTTAGACCTATGCCACTGTAAAAACGAAAAAGATTTACTCAAATCTGAGTGGACAACATTGTCCCGAAATGACCAGCCAAAGACATATTTATATGTTTTATCAATTTTGAAAAAAAAACCTATAAACATAAACAAGACATTTGTAGGGATTTTCCAGTGGGTTATTTGGATGATGTCTCTTTTATCGACAGATTCGCTTAGACATATACACAATTTGCAATATTTATTTTTTATTCCATATCCTAAAAATATATATACCATATTCCACATTTCCAGTAGTGCATTGAACTGTTTTATTTATTAAATATTTAATAAATACGTTTCGTGGATTGTACATTCTCCGCAATACAGCTGTTGATTCTATATGTCGAGAAAAGGCGTTAACCCCACCACATTCTCTTCCAGCCGCCAACAGTGAGATAACACCAAAATTATATATCACACAGACAATAGTATCGTCCTAAACGTGGACCACTGGGGAAACCTTGCTCTTGAATCCGGCACGAGACAGAATTACATTCAATGAGCCATTCAGGACAACAGAGTACCATGCAATTCTGACGGGACGGGGATCATCAATTATGGAGGCTAGATTTGCTCTCCAGCGAATCAGACAAAAATTCAATTTGATGGTTGCAAAAGCTCGCGGCACCGGGTGCGAGAAATCTCCGTCCACTTAGTTGAACCTGGTACACAACGCAATCTAGGAAATTCGTAGTCTTTATCACAGGTAAAACTACATTGGTTCCTAGTGTCGCCGAACATGTATGCACAGAACCGCCATATTTTCTCAACGGTTGATGGATCGACTGTCACTTCTCGTCACTTGATACAGATAAGCTGACAATTTTGATATCCCTTTAGTAATTTTGCGAGAGAGTATCCGGGTAGAAGACGCTACAAACCATGAAAATCCATTGTTTGAATCAATATTCTGTCTGAACATCAGATCCCTGATCATTATTATCACCTCACTTATTGGCTTGTCGGCAGTCTCTCCCAATTTCTAGCCTGATTATTCTTTGTCATCTGAGATTTATAGTCTGAGAAATCAATTAAGAATGGGAGATTTGCACGATAGAGGCATCGGAAGTACCAGTTCTTGATATCGATTGGTTAGCTGAGAGTAGAGTAACAGCGGGGGTTCTGATTTTCAAAATAGATGCACTGGATGAACCGGAAGTACCTGCTCTGGATATTAATTGGTTAGCTGAGTCAGAAGGTGTGAAAAGACGGGAATGAATATCCTGGTCATAGAGCCCCGTATATTGAAAGGACATAGACTCACATTCGGGCGACAGTCAGATACGATATCTATTGGCCAGTCGTCCTGCATAAAGAAAGTCTCGCATTCACCGTCAAAACACCAGTACCGGTACCTTTTTCACTGGGCACGATTAGCACCAAGATCCAATCAGATATAAATACAAATATATAAACACAAGCCAGTTTCTTTGCAAGAATGAGGCATGCAGCTAGAAGTTTTCAATGATCCCGACAAGACATCGTGATGTTTCTGTCGTCCAATCACAGACAAGTCTTCAAATTAATTTCCAGTCCTTTTTAGACTATCAAGTATCTCAGTTTGTTATTAGTGTCCGATATTCATCACCAAATTTGAGAAACTTTGATTTATGGCACTTGGCGTATGGTCTCGTCGGACCAGCTTCTGCAATACTTTGTAAAGGTGATTATACTTGTTATATTTCTTACAGGATGTAGCAAATGCATGTCATTCTCTGATGATATTCTCCAGAAGGGGTAGTTGACAGTGTCAAAAACTTGTAATCGTCTTCCTTGACGTAGAGTCGACTTAAGAGCACGCCATATACATTTGAGACATAGGTCTAACTATGATGTTTCAATTAGACCATCGGTTATTTCATTCAATTCCCGTGAAGGTGCGTATATATTCTTCACCAATGTTGCCTGCATGGTGGTTATCCAAAGCAAGAAGATCATCTAAACAGAGTTTGCTGAATGTGAAGAAAAGTGAACAAGATCAATTTCGAATAAAACTGTTAGCCCTACCCAATTCCTATCACGGAAAATAGTTCCTTATATTACTAAATTTGAGAGCCTGGGTGTCTCTTAATAAGCTTCCTCTGGGTATGTTCATTTGAATACCATAAATATCTGGAATACATAATAAATATCTGGAAAAAGTTATATTGCCAGGCATGCTGCTTCGACACAAGTTTTACGCCAATTTAAAATCGTGCAGTCGTTGTGCTATCGGTCGCCACTATAAAACAAAACCATGGTTGAAGGTTTAATATGGCCAGGTCACGATCGGGGATTCAACACGCGATGCGCATATAACTTTTGCTAGATAAACGATGAAATTATACTGAACGTAAATATATCGAAACAATGACGCTGCAATTCGAAACGAGAGATCCTGAAGGATCTTGGCGCCCACTATTGTCCGATAATTGTAAGCTAATGACAAGAGGATATTTTTGTCCATTGTTACTAAGAACAAAGGATTGATTTGTAATTTTGTTTACAGAATTTAGAATGCGAGCGAAAAAGATCGAAAAAGGGACACTGGAAAACACCAAGATATAATCTTTCTAAGTTTCAGAAGTTTCAAGATTTCTAGAAACTGTACTTATGTCGTTTGTTATAGTACAAGAGAAATGAGCAAAGTTAGTCTGAAAGTGAATGTACATGTACGGAGGATCCTCCTTCTTCCTTTTGCAGTATTTTTTTTTATTTTTTTTTTTATTTTGCACGTGTCACCATTATTGGAAGTACTGGAAGTAAAGACAAATCTCTTTGACACTTTAGCATGAACTATGAAACATACTTAAGATTTTATAATTAGGAATGAATGCTAATTCTGTTCTGTTTACTGGGCTAGTTTGAGATATCTCTTTTAAGATACCATGCTCGAAAATAGTAAGATGGTACAATACTTAATACTGAAGGGATCCAGTCCGCGCAGTAATGTTGAAACTTTCGAATCGGACCAAAAAAGGTATCTTGCACAACTAGGCCCCATGTGGCACGTGTGTACCAAAATTCAGAAAGATCCACGCAGCACTTCCTGAGAAATGATGAGAAAGTTTCATAGGGAAATCCAAGATGGCTGCCTGGTAGCCATATTGGATTTTCGAATCGGACCAGAAAAGGCATGTTGCACAACTGGGTCACAAGGGGAACCTGTGTACCAAATTTGAGGAAGATCAATGCAGTACTCCTTGAGAAATCACGATAACGTTTCATTGGTAAATCTAAGATGGGCGCCTGGTGGCCATATTGGATTTTCGAATCGGACCGAAAAAGGTATCTTGCACAACTAGACGACAAGGGGAACCTCTGTACCAAATTTGACCAAAAGATCCATGCAGTAGTTCCTGAGAAATCGCAATAACAATGTTTCATGGGGAAATCCAAGATGGCCACCTGATGGACATATTGGATTTTGGAATTGGACCAGGAAAGGTATCTTGCACAACTGGACCACAAGGGAAACCTGTGTACCAAATTGGAGAAAGATCCAAGCAGTACTTCCTGATAAATCACGATAACAAAGTTTTATGGGGAAATCTAAGATGGCCGCCTGGTGGCCATATTGGATTCTCGATTCGGACCGAAAAAGGTATCTTGCACAACTAGATCGTAAGGGGAACCTGTTTACCAAATTTGAGAAAGATCCATGCAGTACTTCCTGAGAAATGACGATAATGTTTCATAGGGAAATCCAAGATGGCTGCCTGGTAGCCATATTGGATTCTCGAATTGGACCAGAAAATGCATGTTGCGCAACTAGACCCCAAGAGGAACCTGTGTACCAAATTTGAGAAAGATCCATGCAGTACGTCCTGAGAAATGACGATAAAGTTTCATGGAGAAATCCAAGATGGCTGCCTGGTGGCCATATTGGATTTTCGAATCGGACCAGAAAAGGCATCTTACACAACTAGACCCCAAGGGGAATCTGTGTACCAAATATGAGAAAGATCCATGCAGCAGTCCCTGAGAAATCGCGATAACAAGGTTTCATGAGGAAATCCAAGATGGCTGCTTTGTGGCCATATTGGATTTTCGAATCGGACCAGAAAAAGCATCTTGTACAACTAGACCGCAAGGGGAACCTGTGTACCAAATTTGAGAAAGATTCATGCAGTAGTTCCTGAGTAATTGCGATAACAAGGTTTCATGGGGAAATCCAAGATGGCCGCCTTGTGGCCATATTGCATTTTCAATTCGGACCGAAAAAGGTATCTTGCACAACTAGACCCTAAGGGAATCTGTGTACCAAATTTGAGAATGATCCATGCGGAACTTCCTGAGAAATGACGATAACAAAGTTTCATGGGGAAATCCAAGATGGCTGCCTGGTGGCCATATTGGATTTTCGAATCGGACCAGAAAAGATATCTTGCACAACCAGACCCCAAGGGGAATCTGTGTACCAAATTTGAGAAAGATCCATACAGTAGTTCCTGAGAAATTGCGATAACAAGGTTTCATGGGGAAATCTAAAATGGCTGCCTGGTGGCCATATTGGATTTTCGAATCGGACCAGAAAAGGTATCTTGCACAACTAGACGCCAAGGGGAACCTGTGTACCAAATTTGAGAAAGATCTATAAAGTAGTTCCTGAGAAATCTTGATAACAAGACTTGTTTACGGACGGACGGACGAACGACGGACTGACGGACCGACCACGGACGAAAAGTGATTTGGACAGCCCACCATCTGGTGATGGTGGGCTAAAAAACGAGGAGTAGTACACAGGACATGTGATCCTGTTACATGTACATATTATAAAGCGTGACTGAGATAAGGACTTTGGGACGAATTTGGAAAACATAATACAAATCAGTGATACAATTCGCAAGAAGTTCTAGCAAATCTCCAGAGTAAATTCGTCATAATCCCAGCAGACAAAATGATATTCATATGTAAATATTACTATTACCAGGCGCTGGTTAAAGAATTTAGTACAAGAACACCATCATCAAATATGCCTTCTTATTCCCAAAGATCATTTACTCTGGACGATTTATTTAACTATCACAAAACGTTTCTCAAAGAAAAGGTATTTTTCTTGCAACCATTCAAAACGATATACCAAAAGTGTACTGGAATCCCAAAATACACAAATCACCATACGAAGTTAGATTTATAGCTAGTCCTAAAAGCTGCACCACCAAGCTTGTTTCAACCTTGATGACGAGGGCCCTTCAGGAAGATAAAAGCATTGCGCTAGAATTTCTAAAAACTCACCGGCTTCACGACAAAACAGATGATTACAATTTCGACATAAGAGATCTACTATTATGTTTGACTATTCAGTATCAGAAACTATACTTCCAAGGACAAACAAAGTGAATGACTTCGGTGTTTTACTAAGGTCAGATCTTAATTTTTGTGACCATATCAGCAATGTTGTGAGTAAGTCTTTTAGAATGCTGGGTTTTATGAAACGAAACAGTGTTAGTTTTACACAAGCAAGGGCGTCGGAAGCGGTACGGCAGGTACGGCCATGGCCGTACCACTTGTGCGCACAAAAAAAAATGAAGAAAGAAACAAAAAAACGAAGACAGATAGAAGAAAACACAAAATCAAAAACAAACTAGAACTGCAAGCAGTTTTGATATAGCTTCCAAGTTGAATAAGACTGATCGGTCCAGAGCGCAGCCCTCTTGGAACAATTTCGATCGTGCATGGAAAGTGTTGTGTTTATCAACGAAACAAGAAATTAATTTTCTTCATACGAATTCCGTTGTTCGCTTGTCATACGCCTACACGCTAGGTTGTTTCTGGGTACATGCTACATTTACAGGTCCGGACCCGACCTTGTATTTCAAACAATATAGGTCTAACGAGCTATGGTTAAAACAGGAGCTCAACAGCGCGTTATAGGCCTACTCTTTTCATGTTGTATCACCTGAACACACGAGGTAGTACCACCCTCTCAGACTCTCCATAGTCCAGTCAATATGTGAAAAAGTTGTGCCTTTTTTCATAAAAGCCTAAAATTTGGCATAGAGGTACATCGTGGCCTGGGGAGCATTTCTGGATATGGAGCCATCGCGAACTTTTCCCATGTAGGTCACAGTGGCCATTTTTCAAAATGGCCGCCAGAAGCCCATATTATCATCCAAAATCCTGCGCTGGTTTATCTGTTTGGCATTATTTTTGTTGGTCATAAATATTGAGAGAAAATCCCATATAAATGACCATAAAAGTCATATGGTGACAACGGCCATCTCGGATTTCAAGATAATTCATTAACCGCACAATATATATATATATATATATATATATCATTTTGGTTGATACACTGTTGCTTCAGGTGTATAGCACGACGAACATTTCACAATAGCTATGGTGTATTATTGGTCACCTTGGATTTCCAAGATGGCCGCCATATGAGCCTTATTTTAGTTCATAACTATACATCTATTTCAATGATCTCCCGGGAGGAAATTATCGACCATCTCAGGTCTTGAATTGGCGACGTACCGCGGGAAAACATTTTTTTTTCAAAATCTTATTAGCCAACGAAGTTATAATCTTGATTTGGAAATAAAATTTTCTATAAACTCATCTTAGCATACACTACCCGATTGTACCAGATTATGCTCATAACATCGACATTTCCGATCCACACAAGCACGAAATTATAATTATGCCATAGGGGATCCATACGTACTCAATAGTCTTCAAGATTCTTCAAGTGTATGTAAGTGCACGTTCTCATCAGAGATGGGCGTCTATGCCTTCAGTACTATTACTCTTTATGATAATAGATAATATTGTGAATACGTAATATACACTCTCCCCTCTTGATACAATATTACAATCTGCATATAGCATTTCATCCTGGTGGTACGGTTATATACCTCCACATCATGTGAATATATCTTAGAATCTGAGAAATAGAAACCCACGGCCTGATAGTACTAACTGTATTACAGAAAAGAAAAACTACACTCTTCATGTGACCTTCCGTCCCCTGGAATGAAAGAGACACAGGTTACATACGATGGAATGATCAAATGCTAATGTGAACTCACATCATCTGACAAAACAGAAACCAGAGGACATACAATGGAATGGTCGATGTTTCGAAGCGTATATCCGTAAAGTTTATATAACACAATAATGCAACGACATTACGGTAGTCCGAATCCAGGAAGTTGAAAGTTACATGTTTTTCGATTTTGAATTATCGTCACTGATGAGGTCATCAAAGCGGGGGAAATATTTAATGATGCTGACAAGACAACACGATTTTCATGTGATTCAAACACAATGGAAATTTGCAAAACCCACAAGGTGCTTACACAACCCCTTGAGCTCCGGATTAGTTACAATACGAAACGTAATGCAAGTGACTTGCTTGGTATAGCATTTTAAAAGATGAATGGTATTAATAACCAAACCCTAGAAACCTTGAGTCAAGCTGGTAACCCATAAGAACTTAACTAGTTTCCGTAGTAATGGTTTGCGACGTGATTGAGCTCGTCCCATAAGCACATATCTTGTACCGAGCCCCAGTTCACAGTTTACTTCACTACTATTAAATCAATATATACATCTAGGTATAGATGTACAGACATAGTTATAAACTATCTATACAGGAAATTACGTATACTTAATAGGCTTATAGACATATTTCGCTCAAAACATATACGTCCACCCTGATGAGAAATTGCATGGGCATAATCTGAAATATGCGAAACATGATGTTTTTTTTAAGCAATGGCCTCTTGAGAGAAATTTTCAAGTTGAAGAGCGTATGTTTTTATGTGGTGAACGTAGCTAACAAAGTTGTAAGTGAAAAATATTAAACGACCAGATTGCTGCATTGATTTTGTGGCCCTATACACCATTCACCCATCCCCAAATTGAAACCACTAAGTTGAAACCACTTGTGGGGTATTTCTATAACGACATCCCCTTATTCGCATAGTAACTAGAGTAGGATTTATATGGACAAGAGCCTGCTGTAGTCAAATCGATATGAGCGCCAGCTGATTCCGTCCGCTATTGTCAATGGAAACAAACCATGCTGTGTTCACAAAAAATGAAATGCGCTGGAGGTAGAGCTTATCTTAGCATTCAAGATTTTTCAATCCTATCTGTCCCCATTTAATAGCATTCTCCAGAAACTCGGGAAGATAAGAGTGGATATAATCTCTGTCTCTCTCTATCTCTTTAGCTTTTCATTTCAGGTTTATACAGCTCGTTTGTTTGATTCAAAATGCCAGCGGTACTTTCAAAATGGCGCCCATGACGACCCACAAAAATGCATACTTATTGAAGTTGAAATGACCGTAGAAGAGAGCATAAATGGAACACGAATATTTTTTCTGGATTTCCACTTTTCGAATAAGAACATCTATTACCACAACGTTTCGCTGAGTTTGTCCCACGTTTTTTTAATGGATCCAGTTAGACACGCTATAAGCAACCTCCTGTTAAAAAAAATTTGGATCCTAGTGCAAATATAAAAAAGCCTTTTTCGATAATGTATTTCTTTCAACGTAATTCTTCGTTTTGATTACATGAAAGCGTACTTTACTAATTTACATGACCTCATGTAATAAAGCTCTATCATATAGAACCGTACAAATCCAAGAATTTATGGACAATAAGTCGCTCGACACTAGACTATGTCAGCTGAGCCACCAAGGTAAATCTGCTCGCATTTAAACTATCTAACTGTAGAAATGTTTAGTTCTCTTGTTTAAAAGTGGCGATAATACTCCGAGCAAGATAAAGAAACGGTCATAAACAGCCGTGCCTCATGGCAGCCATCTTGAAAATTGATTGTTACGGCATACATTAACCTGGTACAAAATGACTCCATATCTCATTGCTCTCCCAACGCCATGTTTAATTCCGTGTGAGCTTTGGTGCTTTAGGAGAAAAGTCCGTCGAAAAATTTACAATATTTAGTTGACTATATTTGCCTAATTTGCTAATTATCTTTATCAATAATAATATTTTCATTCCTTGATTAATTAAATATTACT
>JAVTVY010025731.1:0-11463 GCA_036873755.1 Hanleya hanleyi
GATGGGACCTTGTCGTAAATCAGTCGGCGAAGTTTGAACTGTCTTTGGCTCGCCTGATCGATATCGCGAGAAATGCTGGCGAGGAACCTCGCATAAGTGGCCTCCAGCTGACTATAATACCAGACTATTCCGGCATAGCTGATCTTCCTCTAAGAATTTGATAGCCCATGACGTTTTTCCACACCCCGTCTGACTGGGGACCGTCATCGTGTAGGGATACACGCCCAAGCTGAATCAGTATAGTCCGATAGATATCAATGGTCACCGTCAACAACAATGGTCAACAATAATTTCTTACCCCTACACTCGCGGTGTTTTAGTCCAAATGTATTTTCCAAATTACCTCTCCAAGTATAAATCTTAGCCTGTATCTGCATTCATACGTTCAGGTATTCTTTAACACTTATCGAAGAAGTACTAAAATAAACGTGACGATTTCACGTACAGAGATACCTTGACATCGTCTCTAAAAGACACCTTAGTTGAGATCCAAACACGATGGTGCATTTAAAGCTGCCGATAGGCTGAAAAGGACTGCAATCATAAAAGTGGAACCGCGTTTTTTTACAGTCAAGTCCATAAATGTGTATGTCCAGGCTAATTGAATGAGATTAAGTTGCGGTTTGATAGCTAGAATTGTATTATGATGCGATGTCTAAACTTTCCCCAGATTTGAAACAGAAAGTTTACAGTTTCTTGGAAACCTCAAAAATTCCGAAAACATATTTTCACTTTATCGATTCCCATCTGTATAATAATTCACACTGTTCGTATATATATCTGAACGTGTGGAAATCATTATATACATACACCGGACAGCATATTATGTATGCTCTTTGCATAGCTTATCTTTGCTTCACAAAAAAAAATGCCCGCATATATTCCAAACCTCCCACAACAGACTGCTCTGAAATACCACTTTCAAACTGTCTACCTCAGTTTTACTCTACCCAACGAGAACGTTAATGTGACACCAAAAACGACTCATTTGAACCATGTATGGCCCACCTATACGCCAACCTCCAGAGTGAACATGCGCATGTTGGATTTACCGTACTCTACAACGTCAGCCCGATTGATAGGAAGCCCACATCCTAGACTTTGCACCAAAGAAAAAAAGATCTAGTCTTCTCTATGTTTAGTGTCCCTTTTCCGGATTTTATGTGCGAATGCCGGATTTTTTTTTCATTCAGAGTCCGAGCTTTTCATGCACCCGCGATCCCACAATCTACCTAGCACCCCGCCCTACCTTAGAAGCCTACCAAGATTAACATGGTCCTTGGATTGTGTATGCACAATAATAATTTCGGCTTGGGGGTGCCCGCTACTCGCGACATCTTTGTTCCGACATAGGAAAAGGGGGCATCTGGGATCACGTGACCGGAAGTCACCTTGTGGAGTAGAGTTTCCGGCGTTTGTTGTGTTCATGCGCAGGTCAGTTCTGGTCGCGTGGCCAGAAGTGACGTCGCAAGGTTTAAAGATATGCAAAGGTATAAGGTCACTAAGCATCAGATCCCCTTTCCCTACTACTCACCGCCTTAATTATTTTCCTTATCTCTGAGACTAGTGAGCTGGATTTTTTATTTGAGTATTTTTGGTGCAAACACTGCATAATAAATTAGTGAACAAATATTTGATGTGAAATAAAGTAGTTTTTGTCCATTTTTTCCCCGCAGAAAGGCAAACATTTTGAAGAAAAACAAGCGCGGGGGTACTTGTCTGGCACCCTCACGCAATTTTTAATTGACCCAAGATCGTCTGATCGGGAATTATGCAAGTAGCCTCAAAATGACCCCAATATGTTAACCCTATCTGGCCTGGGCGGCGAGGGCCAAAATGGTCCTCCCCCTCCCCCCCAATCTTTCTGCGCTATCTCCAGAACAACAAAAATGGAGGGCTGAAACTTCGTGACTGTATAGTTTATCATATTGGGGTCATTTTGAGCCTATTGGCATGGCCCCCCTCCCCCCTCCCCACCGAGCAGAGGATCATCGGTACATTCAAGATGGCGACCACGTGGGGTACCAAAAAAGTGATTTTTGTTCGTCATATTTCTTCAAAATTTCTGCTTTTCTGCGATGAAAAGTGGACAAAAAATATTTTATTTCACATCGCATTAATATTTACTAATATATTATGCAGTGTTTGCGGAGAAATTGCATAAATAAAAAATTCGGAAAATCTGACCGAAAAATCGACCAAAAATGCCGTTTTGGAAAATGACGTGTCTCTGTGACGTCATCGAAGCGGCCATCTTCGATTCTTTTTTTACATTTTCTGGTAGGAGCTTGACCCGAGGGTATGGTGTGGTAAGTTTCAGCCCCCTAGCTCAAGGGGTACACAAAATAATTTGGGGGGTTCATTTCTCCCCCCCAGGCCAGGATGTCCCGAAAAGCCCAGATCAGATAGGGTTAAGCTACGAACGCTCAAAATTTTACCTCTCAGTCTTCTCCCGTTTTAAAGCACGAAAGAAAGGACCACTGAAGTGGGGATAGCGTTAACAATTGTAGTGAAAGAATCCAACATCCTACACGTATTAAATAATTTAGTACCTAAAGCAAGAATATTGAAAATCAAAACAATGGTAATAAAAACTACAGAAAAGGAAAATTTTATCCTTGGATTTTCATGTGTCGTGAATGTATGACAAATTCCAATGTTTTTTATAGTATTGATGAAATAGTCTGATGTGTCACCTAAGTGAACACGTGGCTGTCTGATACACAAAGTTGACGGTGATTGTGGTAACTGACAGGTGTCATCGGGTCAGATAAGGATATTGGACATATTGACGCCCCAACAGTGAATACAAAAGAGCGAACAAAACTGTGTATTTGTCTGAACCCAGAACGCGGGGTGGTTACAAAGAATGTGGCTGAACACGTATGTATCCATGGAACTTATTATATATTAGATATGATTGATGTTGAGCATATAGAGTAGAAACCCCGTTTATCACCAGTCGGTACGTATTGTCCCAGACACTGACTCGTGAACCGATAGACTCTTCTTGAAAAATTTAAAAATAACTTTCAACTTTGAATCACAATGATCACTTTTCACCAACACTAATGTACGTGATTATCTACAATGTGATCCACAAATACACTCAAATATATTCTTCGAATACTTGTGACTCATATACATATTTAAATCCATATTTCAGTGAAGCGAATCTATATAGAAAGCTCACATGATCTTCACAATCATCAAGACAATTTGAATCAGTGAAATTTTTCCAGGAAAACTTGCGGTATTAATTTTTTCGTAGATCTACGATAGTATTTCCCCGAAGTGTAAGTGACTGCTACGACCTCGGGATGACTACGTGATATGCAAAGGGGAGACCGGACTCGATGTTACATTAACATTTATTTGTTGTTTGTTTTTTTATATTTCCATGTTTACTGATAGACCAATCCTCTATGTTAAGTTTTCGTATGAAAGAAATTAAACTGAAAATGAAATGAAAACAGCTATTCTATTATGTGAAGACACAGGACGACTGGGAACAATTCTGGGGCAATATGTGACACAGCCCGAAGAGATATAAAACGAATAAAATTACGAACTACGAATTAATGTTACTTGTAACATAAAAGTTATTCAGATCTTCTGAATTGGGTAACTTTGCTTATTGTGTTCGACAATGAATTTTGTTCCATTTATAATATTTGTTGTGCGTACACGTCCGAGGAGACTGATCGTAGCCCAAAATGTTTACTGTTTGGACCGTCGTCATATCGTTCAGAGAGATAGTATCTAATAGATCGACATCTGATAGCAGTGATTATCTTCTTGTTTGAACCATAAAATCGCCCAGAGAGATATTATATAATAGATCGACATCTGCTAGAAGCAATTGTCTTATTGTTTGGACTGCCGTCACATCGTTCATAGCGATATTATCTAATAGATCCACATCTGATAGCGATGATTATCTTATGGTTTGAACCATAAAATCGCCCAGAGAGATATTATATAATAGATCGACATCTGCTAGAAGCAATTGTCTTATTGTTTGGACTGCCGCCGCATCGTTCATAGAGATGATATCTAATAGATCGACATCTGATAGCAGTGATTATCATATGGTTTGGACCGCCGTCACATGGGTCGGACAGATATTATCTAAACGATCGACATCTGATAGCAGCGATTATCTCATCGTTTGGACCGTCGTCACATCGTTCAGAGAGACAATATCTAATAGATCGACATCTGATAGGAGCGTATATGTTATAGTTTGGACCGTCCTCAAATCGTTCAGAGAGATAATATCCAATAGACCGACAACTGCTATCAGTGATTATCTTATTGTTTGGACAGTCGTCACTTCGTTCAGAGAGATAATATCTAATAGATCGACATCTGATAACAGTGATTATCTTATTGTTTGGACCGCCGTCACATCGTTCAGAGAGACATTATCAAGTAGATAGACATCTGATAGCAGCGATTATCTTATTGTTTTGACAGTCGTCACATCGTTCAGAGAGATATTATCTAATAGACCGACATCTGATAGCAGCGATTATCTTATTGTTTTGACAGTCATCACTTCGTTCAGAGAGATAATATCTAATAGATCGACATCTGATAGCAGTGATTATCTTATTGTTTGGACCGTCGTCACATCGTTCAGAGACATATTATCTAATAGATCGACACCTGATAGCAGTGATTATCTTATTGTTTGGACCGTCGTCACATCGTTCAGAGACATATTATCTAATAGATCGACACCTGATAGCAGTGATTATCTTATTGTTTGGACCGTCGTCACATCGTTCAGAGACATATTATCTAATAGATCGACACCTGATAGCAGTGATTATCTTATTGTTTGGACCGTCGTCACATCGTTCAGAGACATATTATCTAATAGATCGACACCTGATAGCAGTGATTATCTTATTGTTTGGACCGTCGTCACATCGTTCAGAGACATATTATCTAATAGACCGACACCTGATAGCAGTGATTATCTTATTGTTTGGACCGTCGTCACATCGTTCAGAGACATATTATCTAATAGATCGACACCTGATAGCAGTGATTATCTTATTGTTTGGACCGTCGTCACATCGTTCAGAGACATATTATCTAATAGATCGACACCTGATAGCAGTGATTATCTTATTGTTTGGACCGTCGTCACATCGTTCAGAGACATATTATCTAATAGATCGACACCTGATAGCAGCGATTACCTCATCGTTTGGACCGTCGTCACATCGTTCAGGGAGATAATATATAATAGATCGACATCTGATAGCAGTGATTATCTTATGGTTTGGACCGTCGTCACATCGTTCAGGGAGATACTATCTAATAGATCGACAGCTGAAAGCAGTGATTATCTTATTGTTTGAACCGCCGTCACATCGTTCATAGAGATGATATCTAACAGATCGACAGCTAAAATCAGTGATTATCTTATTGTTTGGACTGCCGTCACTTCGTTCATAGAGATATTATCTAATAGATCGACATCGGATGGCAGTGATTATCTTATTATTTGGACAGTCGTCACATGGGTCGGAGCGATATTATGTAAACGATCGACATCTGATATAGCAGCGATTACCTCATCGTTTGGACCGTCGTCACATCGTTGGTTTAAATAGTATTTATTCACTCTTGAGATGAAATGGGGAGCGCATTAAGACAACTTATTATTGCGTCTCCCCGTACAAAAAATATATATTACATCAGGCAAGTTACAAATAAGACAAATAAAAGAAATGATAGAGGGAAGGCAAAGCTGAACAAGTGTGACCAAATCCACGATCAAGTTTAAGATTTACGTTATCACTGGGAGAACCTCGGGGTGTCACCGTGCTGCGAGAAAATGAAAGAACCAGACGAGTAAAACCTGTCTGGACACTGAAGCTACACCAGATGAGCAGATAGGACATATAGGTTAGATTGAACTCAGAAACGTTTAGTTTTGGTAATATAAACGCCCAAAATTTTTTGAATACGAACATTAGTAACCTCATCTTTGGCAAGATCGCCGAACAATAGTGTTTTTGGACTTGGAATACTCGGGATATCGTAAATAGTTGCAAGATTATTTAGCAGCAAGATAAGTTGAGTGTGGAAGATGGGACAATGTAGAAGATAATGATCCACATTCTCGTTGAGATGTCCACAATTACATTGAGAAGTGTCTGATAGGAAATTGTCAAATAAGTGTCTCTTGAGATTGCTGCAGCCGTTTCGGAGACGACACAATAAAACATTCTCTTTTCGAGGGCACACGTAGTACCAGGACGGTGGATTAGGTTTTGAGGACATAATTAATAACTTGCGTTTAAAAGCAGGAAGAGACGGTAAATTCTGAACAGTTGGTGGAAGGGCATTCCAATCGCGAACCGTGGCTGGAAAAAAAGATCCCCTGAATAACTCCGTTCGACACATGAAAGGTGTAAAATAGTTTGCGTTACGCACATTATACGGATTGCGATTATAGGCTGTGGGAGGAAGGTGATCATACAAGGAACTGGGTGCCAGTCCATTCACAATACGATAAAACATTGTAAGTCTATGGACTTGACGTCTTCTAGACAGTGTTTCGAAGCCAGCTTCTATATACAAAGATTCTGTACTAGCACTGGAAGTAATGCCAGTTATGGTTCTTAATGCATCCTTTTGAATGTTTTCTAATCTGTATATTAAATTTTGACTGAGGTTGTCCCAAACAACATCCCCATATTCTAGACTAGGCCGTATAAAACTCTTATACATTATTTCGAGACATTTCCTATTCAGAATATATTTCAGTCCTTTGAATACGGATAACTTTTTCTGTGCTGCATTAATGACATTTTCAACATGAGTGTTCCAATTACCCTTGTTGTTGAACGTCACTCCTAGGTGCTTATGAATCAGTGACGGTTAAAGTGGCGAATTATCAAAAGAGATGGGAAAATCAGATGGAGAATGCCGCAGTGATACTAGAAGAGAGACTGTTTTTGCCGTGTTGAAATCAACAAGCCATGTTCTAGCCCACTGTGAGATGATGTCCATGTCGTGGTAAATGGGCGTTATCTGAGATTGCAAGTTGTCAGAAATGACATAGAGACATGTATCATCAGCAAACAACCGAATACTATTTAAAATATTACCAGGTAAGTCATTTATGAATAACAGGAATAAGAGGGGACCAAGAACAGAGCCTTGAGGCACACCTGCTTGGAGGCGAAGTATCGTAGATTCCTTACCTTGTATTACGACACGCTGACAACGGTTTAGTAAATAACTTTCGAACCATTTTAGTAAGCTACCCGAGACTCCAAACTGCTGCAATTTCAGAAGCAGGCCACGATGCCACACTCTGTCAAAGGCTTTTGAGATATCAAAAAATAGAAAAAGGACCTCTTTGTGTTCATCTAACGCCTTAACAATGTCAAAATAGATATCGAGTAGTTGTGTTACAGTTGAATGGGCTGGAAGAAACCCCGACTGATTAGGTGTTATTTCGTGCCTAATCAAATTATAAAGATACTTGAAAACGACTCTCTCCATGACTTTACTTATACAACTCAGCAAAGATATTGGGCGGTAGTTAGAGGTTAGATGGTGGTCGCCCTTTTTAAATAAAGGGGTTACGTTGGCAATTTTCCAGTCAGTTGGGAATTTGGACGTTTCTAGCGAATGATTGAAAAAGCGAGCAAAAATTGGAGCGAGAATACTCTTTGCCTCAAAGAGACATTTCGGACTGATTTTGTCTGGCCCTATTGCCTTCGTAGTGTCCAGATTGGATAGCGTGTCGAACACATCGGCATTACTTACAATAAAACCATCTAGACTGTTTTCGGTATATAGGGACAGAGGGGGTAGCAGTGCATTAGATTCGTCAATATTTGTTATATTCGCGAAATATGTATTTAAGAGGTCAGCCTTCTCGTTACTCTCGTGGGCGAAAGAACCGTTCATTCGTTTTAGAGGGGGAATGTCATTAAAATTGGAGTTGCTGTCTTTGAGGAAGGATCTACTTAATTTCCACCAGTATTTTGAGCCAACCCGACCAGTCTCAATCTTTTCAGCCGTTTTATCTTTGAATTCTTTTTTTGCAGAATGAACGAGGTCATTAACGTGGTTTCTCTGACGTTTGAAACACTGAACGTCGTGCTCTGACTGAGTTTTCCTGGATTTCTTAAACATTTTATCACGGATTCTCATCTCGTGTTTAACTTTACTGGTAATCCATGATTTATCATTTGGATGTATAGTTACATATTTATTGGGAATGGCTATTGAAGCTGCATTGCTTAAGTTTGAAGTAATGCACTGGCACCATAAATCCACATCATTTTCGTCCGTCAAGCTGTCCCAATTGGCATTGCTTAAGATTCTTCGAAATTCGTCCCAATTAGCCTTGTCATAATTCCAAATTATACGTCTATAAGAACTTCGCTTAGGAATACGTGATTTTAGAGTAACAAAGACTGGAGCGTGGTCGCTACAAAATGGAGTCAGGACCCCGCTGTCAGAGACAAGGTTGAACATATTACATAAGATAGGATCGAGAAGAGAGTTGGAGACTGGCCGAGTTGCTTCAGTTATCAGTTGATTAAAGCCAATAGAGTTTATTATATCGCGCAGGTGATACTTCGAATGATTAAATAGATCATCGTTCAAGTCGCCTAGAACTAAAATGTTTTTATCAGGATTGGAATCGCGGACATATTCGATATTATCAGACAACAGTTGCCATTTTGCAATCGGTGTGTTAGGAGGGCGATAAATAACACATATTAATGTCCGAGGACTGTCATACAGTTCGAACCAAATCATTTCCAAATCATTCGTTTCATACTCTGGTCTCCTAGAGGCAGCAATACTTTGGGAGATATACACACAAACCCCTCCCCAGGCCTGTTGCCGATCATTACGATAAGGTTCTTGGAAACCTGGAAGTAATAATTTGCTATTAGAGATAAAAGAGGTTAAATGACTCTCTGTAATGGCGATAATATCATATTTACTAAGGTTTGTTTCCATCAAGTGAATTTTATCAGCGAGACCGCAAACATCGTTATGGACAATTGATAGGTGAGTGACACAATCAGGACCAGGATTTGTTTCAATATCGCCTGAAAGTATCAAAAGGATGGTAATCAGAAGGAAATTACTAACATTTGCATTCAGGATATATTGAGACGAGGTCACAAGATACTTAAAAATATTTGGGAAAAAGTTCGTTTTCCAGAAATTGAATAATTTGAAGCGAAACGATGCGCATCTGGTGTAACAGCGTCCAAACAGGCCGATTGCCGCACGATAACTATCTAAGTCGCTATCCATCGTCTCGAACGAGCCAAGCAAACTCTCGTGCGGCTGGACCCAGATAGCAACCAAGCAAAGATAACACCCGGAGCTCCCGCAAATATATACGATACATATTGGATTTGGTCAAGAAACATAAATTGCAAGTAACACATCTGAGCGGTGCACTATATACAATGCTCGAAATAAAAAATAGCAGGAAACATAGCACAATGCAGGAGTCCATTGCATGGAGCAGGCCAGTAATGTGTGCATGCCTATTAATATACATTTTGTTATTTTGTGAGGTTATTTCTATCTGTACTAATTAAATAATCGTGATAGAACAGCGAAACATATCACATGTGTGTCAAGCATGGGTAAACAATTTGACGCGTTACATACATGCAGGCTTGACGAAAGATACGATAGAAGAATCAACGAGAAATTGACAACTGACATCACGGTAGCTGTACAAGTTATATATAGTCAATGTGTGCATGCCTATTACTGGGTAAACAAATTGACAAGTTACACATAGGCTTAGACGAAAGACACGACTAAACAGCACAGTGGAAAGTGTTACATAAGACGGAGAAATCGACGGCTGTTACATAAGACGGAGAAATCGACGGCTGACTGTCAGACTTACGGAGGACGCAGGAATTGACAACGAGAAAACGACAACTGACATCACGGTAGCTGTACATGTTATATATAGTCAATGTGTGCATGCCTATTACTGGGTAAACAAATTGACAAGTTACACATAAGCTTAGACGAAAGACACAACTAAACGGCACAGTGGAAAGTGTTACATAAGACGGAGAAATCGACGGCTGTTACATAAGACGGAGAAATCGACGGCTGACTGTCAGACTTACGGAGGACACAGGAATTGACAACGAGAAAACGACAACTGACGTCACGCTAGCTGTACATGTTATATATAGTCAATGTGTGCATGCCATATATACTGATCATGCAGCTTAGCAGTATTCGTATCCCTTGAATTATATTTATATATACCATATCTCATTGGAGAAAAATTGTGTGAGATACGTAAGTTTATAGCCGTATAAACTACATTCTTTGCCGAACAAGCCACCAGTGCATAATCACGGTTAAAAATAGAGCAATATATCGCAACAAATTAGGGAGACAATTACTCGAGGACGATATCAACATGACAGTAATCAGCACAAAAGGAAAGTTACCAGTTTTTGGACTACTCACCTGAATGAACAGATATAACTTGGGATCTGAAAAACTTGTAACATTACACGTGAGTGAATGGAAGAATGGACAGACAAAGATCAAGGTAATCATTATTCGCGATAGTAGAATAGTGAACCTCAGTGTAGCAGTTTTCCACTTAATTCGTGATTGTCTTAAATACAGAATTGTTGGATACAGATACGAAACACATATTAAGACGCACTGATCACTGCTGGTGACATTAATTGTGTGACTAACAAATAAAACGCGTGCACAGGTCACACATGCAGAAAGTCCTATACAGATATACATAAGTAAGGACACCAGTCAAGTGAATGTTCATTTGGTTAATGGGTCAGTTGGTTTGAGAACCAAGACTAATCTGAGTGATTTTTCCAGACGAAAAAAGTCAGAGTCACTAGTGATGCGAGTGATCTTATCGTCAAGATATTTGACAATGATAGTCCCGTCTCTAGTCCAAGTGTCGGTGATCTTCTGGTCTCTCTTGAGTTGACGGACCTTGCCCGCCAAACGAGCCCGCTGTTGTGTCAGGTGTTCGTTAACGTATATAGGGGGTGCATTTGGGGGTTGACAATCCTTCAGGGCTTTCCGTTTCGTAATAAGCGATTTGCGGGCCCGGTACGAAGTAAATTTGCAAACAATTGCACGTGGAGAATCATCCCCGACCCTGTGACTTCTATCTATATCGTTGATGGTAAGAGGACATTTAATTTTTTATGCAATGCCCAATACAATTTCGTCTGTGTCCTCGGTACCCTCCTCAAGAACCCCAGCTATCCTCACCATGTTTCGTCTTGAATATTGATTTTGGTCATTTATATTGTTTTGCAGGAATCTGATTATTTCATCTTTTTCAGATAAGGAGGCTTCCAGAGCATCAATTCGTTTTTCCATAGCGTCGATACGCGGGCTGAAAGTTTTTTCAATTGATTTGGTTACAGACTCTGT
>JAVTVY010025732.1:0-103142 GCA_036873755.1 Hanleya hanleyi
CCCCAGTCGGTTTTACGAGGGAGTGAAAATTGAACAGCCGCTCTAGTGTTCTCACTCAAGGTTGAGCTCAAGACTACAGGGGCGGGGGGGGGGGGGGGCGTTCTGGGGTTTTGAATATCAACAGTAAAGTAAATATTATGTATCATCAGGCAGAGTCGACAAAAGCACGTTGTTTGTCGACTAATATAAGAAGTTATCAGATCGATATCTACAGTGCTGATAACTGCTTAGCTATCAGATAAAGTGATTTTCAACTTCATTTCAATGGGGGATTTGCACAATAAGCAGTGAATACAATGGAAACTGTACAAATTATAGGCTGTGATTGATCCACTGAGACAGGAAGGTGTGAAATGGGCTAAACGGTTCGAAGTGATAATCTTGACAGCTTGTTGTGCATGTTACCCATTAACAATTGTGCGATTATCGTCACAAATTATTACTTGATCAAGTAATGGTTACCATCCTGTCCGGAAACGACCCCTTTTAACACACCATAATCATAATCCGCGGCCTGCCTTTATCTCATATCTCTTTGACGCTAACACAAAGTTTTTGTTAAACTATACATATCGGTGAGTTTATTCTGCCAATGCCTAACAATATATGCCTCGCTTCTATTGTTCATGAATTTGTAAATAAGCATGGCTTCGCTTCCCATGTTGTCCACCATTTCCAATATAAGCCGACCCGATATGGGTCGGCTTATATTGGAAATGGTGGACAACATGGGAAGCGAAGCCATGCTTATTTACAAATTCACTTCAAAACACTTGTTTTACTTTAAAACAAACTTCCATTACGATAAATTGCGCACAGCCGTTTTTTCTATACGCCGAAATACTTATACCAGTGCTGTTATGACCCGACATATATGACCATCGCCCATCGTGGCTTAAACACATATATGTTATATATGCATGACCTACCTATGTTAATGGAGGTTCTTTTAATAAACGTATGTAATATATACTGATGAGTTTAGTGTTTCGATTTCATATTTCTCATCCCGCAACTGATTTACGCATTTTCCAGTGGAAGTCATGCTGGCTAAACATGTGCATTAAGCACTACCCAGCTGGGCTTAAATCGTATTCGCAATTTAATACAGTTAAATACTCCAATCGATAAAAGCTTGGAGGGATTCTAGCGTACAAGGCATTTAACCCAGGCACCATAATTAGCCAATCAACCAACGCAGATTCAGCCAATCAGGAACGCGCAGCTATAACCTATCAACGATAACTCCTTTGTCTCCGTCCATCTATCAAATGTTACCGGATTAGGCCAGACGTTAACATACTGAGAATATACAGTCAGTTATTCCTGGGACCTTGATTGAGAAGATTAGTATCCTGATAGACGACAACAAACGCCGTATGCCAACTGATTCGTTCTAACTCATTAGAGACAGAATGAAAACAAGACGCTTCTCTAGTAAACAGAGAAAACGCTACAAGAAGTCCTGCGACCTTGATTGAGAAGATTAGTATCCTGATAGACTACAACAAACGCCGTATATCAACTGATTCGTTCTAACTCATTAGAGACAGAATTAAAACAACATACTTCTCCAGTAAACAGAGAAAACGCTACAAGAAGTCGTGCGACCTTGATTGAGAAGATTAGTATCCTGACAGACTACAACAAACGCCGTATATCAACTGATTCGTTCTAACTCATTGGAGACAGAATGAAAACAAGACGCTTCTCCAGTAAACAGAGAAAACGCTACAAGAAGTCCAGCGACCTTGATTGAAAAGATTAGTATCATGATAGACTACAACAAACGCCGTATATCAACTGATTCGTTCTAACTCATTAGAGACAGAATGAAAACAAGACGCTTCTCTAGTGAAGAGAGAAAACGCTACAAGAAGCAGAGACATATTAATTACGTCAATACATGTCTACGTAAATCTCACCTCTCGAGACTGGCAATAGCCAAGACATATATTAGAAATACTAGTATCTCAAGTCTGATGTTAACAGATAATGATATTTTTCTGCTATCCCGGGGATTATCATTCATTCCGACGACTACCATAAGAGAACGTGATATTGGAACAGATTTCGGGTTATATTCCCGAAAGATTTCGAAATACTGGCTCTGAGGTACATTAGTACACATCTATGAAGATGCGCTAGCATACTCATATATACGTACACCTCAGGCTACTGTAGGGTCAGGACACACCGAGAAAGTGGGTGTGTATATGAACATCATTTCATACAACTTGGGTCAGAACACCCCGAGAAAGTGGGTGTGTATATGAACATCTCTTCACACACAGATTGAGAGTGAACTATGATATCAGGGAGGACTAACATGAAAAGACCAATGTAAATGTGCTTTTTGTGATTTCCTTAATAAAATATATCATACATATATTTTGTGTTAATGTTCTTATTGTGTACCTCAACCAAGACCCATTACTGGGTGGTACGAACACCACTAATTCTCACTAAAAAGGTGCGAATTAACACCCTTTGAAGGTGTAATTCTCACGAAATGGGTGTGTTTTAATACCTTTGAAGATGGAATCGTCTCCAGAAGGTGTATTTTAGCACCTCTAGAAGGTTTCATTTCGGCCAAAAGGTGTAAATAAACACCCAATAGGGCATAATCTCGGTCAAAAGGTGTAAATTAACACCAATGAAAGGTGTAATTCTTACCAATAAGGTGTGATTTAACACCCCTGGAAGATGGAATGATCACCAGAAGGTGTATTTTAGCACCCCTAGATGATTCAAATTTGCCCAAAAGGTGTGAATGAACACCCAAATAAGGTGTAATTCTGTTGAAAAGGTGTAAATTAACACCACTGAAAGGTTTAGCTGTGGTCAAAAGGTGTAAATAAACACCCATGGGATGCTGGGTTCCCCCAAAAATATGCTTATAAATTTCTCTCGATGGTGCAAATTTTATTCAGAAGGTGTGAATGAACACCCATGGAAGGTGTAATGTGAGCAAAAAAGGTGTAACTTAACACCTTTTCGAGAAGGTGTAAATTTACACCTTTCGGAGAAGGTGTTAATTCGCACCCAAAAGGGTGTTAGCCCTGGGACAAGCCATTTACACCCCGTAGAGGTGTAATTTACACCTTCTGGGATAAATGTGTAGAAACTTTATATACAGAAGCCGGTTTTGAAACACTGTCGAGGAGACGCAAAGTTCATAGACTCACAATTTTATCGTATCGTGAATGGTCTGGCACCCAGTCACCTGTACGATCACCTTCCTTTGACAACCTATACTCGCAATCCGTATAATGTGCGTAACGCAAATTATTTTACACCTTACAAGTGTCGAACGGAGTTATTTAGTGGGTCCTTCTTTCCAGCCACTGTTCGAGATTGGAATGCACTTCCATCAACTTAATTATGTCTTTAAAACCTAATCCACCACCCTGGTATTATGTCTGTCCCCGAAAAGAGAATGTTTTACTGTGTCGTCTTCGTAACGGTTGCAGCAATCTCAAAAGACACTTATTTGACAATTTCCTGTCCGACACTACTCAATGTAACTGCGGACATCCCAACGAGAACGTTGATCATTATTTCCTGTACTGTCCCACTTTCCACACTCAACGTATCCTGTTACTAACTAACCTTGCGAGTATTTATGATATGCAGAGAACTCCAATTCCAAAAACACTATTATTCGGCGATGTAGACAAAGACGAGGTTACCAATGCGCGCATTCAGAAGTATCTTGGCGACTATATTGCAAAAACCAAACGTTTCTGATTTCAAACTGCAAATATGTCTTATCTGCCTATCTACTGTTCCTTCAAAGTCCAGACAGGGTTTTCTTCGTGTAGTTCTTCATTATATCTCGTAGCACGATGGCACTCGAGCTTCTCACACCGAAAATGTAAATTTATCGTGGATTTGGTCACATGTATTCAGCTTTCTCTCCATTATTTGTTATATTTGTTTTATTTGTAACTTGACTGATGTTATATATATATTGTACAGGGGAGACGAAATAAAAAGTCATCTTAATGCGCTCCCCATCTCATCTTATGGTGAAATAAACACTATTTAAACCAATAACATAATAGTTAACATCTGTATATATTAAAAATGTCCAATCGTTTCTCATTCACGCGTTGTTTAGGCGCCTTCACAAGTCTTGAAGGCCGTGCGTATCCGTTAATTGGTTGTGATGCTTGAACGTTGAATTTCTAGCGCTGTTCAGCCTGCTCTCCAACTTGAGTTTACAACATGGATGTAATTTAATCCCCTCAACGTGCGAATTGGCAGTTGAATTTCGCCTTTCGATATCCTGGGGTGACGGCATGTGCGACTGTTGATCTATAGTCTCCTCCTCTCATGATTTTCTTGCCTAACTTATAGGCTCTAGCCTGGTCTACATAGAATTTGATCACTTATCAGCATCACTAACGAGTTTCTCTGCGGACATGGTAATGTTATACCAGTGATGATTCCATGCGTTCGACAGTTTCTCTAAGATTGCAAACATTCCCCTCGACACTCTAATAGTATAACGTTTAAAAGATACATATATCTACTTCCGGTTTGATTACGTAATAATTACGTCATCAGCATGTTTAATTAATTGTCTTGAGATACTAGAATAATATTGTTTTACAATGGTATAGTTAACTTGCGCCTTCGGACCGTTTTCAAAGTTTAAATTCAGTCGCCCCCATTTCAGTTGGTCCAGCTTCCTATAATCTATAGGCTTTAACATTGATATGATGTTTAATAAGAAGGCATACGAACATGGTTTTAAGTGTTTAGCGCACAATATATATCCGGCTCTATCAACGGATAAAGGGAGACGCGTTTGGGTCTTGGGCAAAGAAACAGGTGTTTGATCGCGGAAAAAGAGGATTTGTATACTATAGAATTAAAGACTGTATAAATCAGCGGAGCGAGACTGTATGTGGATTGTATATCCTTACAATGACCAGTAGTAAACTGAATTGGAAACATTGCAAAATAAAAGCGCATGTATGTTGATTTTCCTTCTCGTACAGTATTAAAATGAACAAATGGGAACAACTGAACAAAGGAATGGAGATCACAATGGAACTAAAAAGGTGTTCAAAGTTCACGAGGATAAAAGTTTGCCAGAATAAAGGAAGAAAATGGCAAGGGGAACAAATGAATCAAGAAAGTCAAAAGATCGCGTGGTTAAGAGTTCACGAGATCGATTAACGTTACTGACCCCTGATCCCTCTGCTTCTGGCTGATGTGTCTCGAGGGCCCCATTGATCCACTACTCACGTCTTTTAAATGTATAAAAAATTCAATATGTCGATGTTATTCAGAACTTATTTTCGCGAGAATTTCGAAGAAGCAAAGTGTGATTTAATGAATTCTGATTTAGTTCGCTTGTTTCACATCCGGATTTTTTAATTTCAGTAAGTTCCTTTTCGACTCGTCATCCCAATAGGATCCATGTAAAAGACACTGATATGGCGATTGGATTGAACAGACTGTGCCGAATCCGTTGATCCAGCTTCCTATTATCTATATAATCTACATAGTGCTCACAATAGTTTCGGAGCAATGGCCCCTTCCTGATTTCATAATATGGAAGACCGACCTTTTTGACCACATGATAATTCTTCCTACGTTTATAGTTGCCGATATATACAGTACGATACCGTATTCTCAGCCTTTCACACGGACATATGGGAATTGGTGGCCGGGGTCAATGAGGTTTAACGTCGATTTCAACATCACGACTGGGAAGGCAAGGGGAGAGGGAGGCTACCCCGGTAGAGTTTTGTTTGGTCCTCTGCAGCTGAAAACAACATTGGCGAGGAAGACGGCGAAAATAAATGAATCCAGTTCAGGCGAAAATAATCAATAGGACCACCGATCCGGTCACGAAGAGTCAACTTATCTTTAATGCAAACATGTTATATGCATATTTCATCTTAAAGAGAATGTTTGTGTCATTACTCCAAGGCAAATGAAACCCTTGCAATCCCTTTCAAACTTGCTTCAATTTTCCTGAAAACCCCTAAAAAAGTAGAAAAAGTTGTCATATTCGGTCCATTTTCCAGAGAAACCTGTAAGAGTGATTTCAAGAACATTGACCTACCAGTTTTCGTCAAATTGTCTTGCCGTAAATGAGTCATGATTTTCACCGAAAATGACATACTGAGGACATTGAACCGTTATTCACTAATGATTAGAGCGTCGGTCTCCTAAGCGGTAGGTACTGGATTCAATCCCAGGCCGGATCATGCCAAAGACTTGAAAATGAAACTTGTTGCTTCCTCGCTTACGTTTAGCATTCAGAGAATAGAACAAGGACTGGTTCGCTCGGTGTCAGTATAATGTGACTGAGAGGGGTGTCATGATATTTCGGTGGGACAGCACTATAAAATGGCAGCATTAGATCTGCTCTGTTACAAGCAGGTACCCCCGCCGATAGCGACAGTGTTAGTGTATCCCTCAAAACTGGCGACAGCTGCTAAAATATCATCTATCTGACGGTAAAACTCAAATTTACACTTTGCATTCTACTTACACTTTGGATTTGTGTTTCTTTTCTATCTTTCAACATGCGATTTTGGCACTTATCTAAGAACGTGTCAGCTTTACCCAGGAAAAAACCCTCTTGACAGCTTTCTTCGATTTGTGCTATACGAATGACGTATTCAAGTAATAAAGGCCGGTCTTCCCCACTTCTATTATTATACAGAGTTGAGTGTGCCATGCGCTCGTCAGGAACAGGTCCTTCTTGTAAGGCTGAGTGACACAATTCTGCTCATCTTTGCCATTGCTATGTTACTTTTCTACTATATACGCACATCCATGAATTAAATATCGTACGCATTAATGACAAAAATATTTAGGTCTATCTGTTTCGGGTGATACGTTGTACTGCAAGCGGAAGTACAAGTGGTGGAGGAAAGAGAACAGCTTTGGGGATTTTCTACTTACAAAATATTAATCGTAAAATATTTTTTTTATTATTTTACTCCAGAAATATTTCTTCAGGAGTCATTCAGCTGTATATGGAAAAAAAAAATAAAAAATAAAAAAATTGACGAAATTGTGATTCGAACTCAAAATTGACAGCATTGTTCATTCACAACCAAGCGCTCTAACCACACGACCAAGAAGCTATGCAACATCAAACACTTTTACAATGCCAATATAACGCCGTCTTCTAAGTTAACAGAGAAAACAAATCTTATTTTAAATTTCATGAAAATATGACATCTTCAACCAAAATGATATTTCAATATATGTTTGTGTTATATTTGATAAAATTGAGAACATGGAATTAGAATTTGGTTGGAGGTGTCATATTTTGTATAAAGGGAATTCCCTGTGAAAATGTATTCAGAAAATATAAAAACGACCAATCGCCCATTTTCCAACGTCCATTGGCGCCGTTTTACGTCACCATTGGCTGTGAGAGTTTTCAGTGTAAAATTTCGGTATTTTATATGTATGAAATACAACTTTTCATGCTGATATGGAGAAATAATTTTTCCGCTTCACAAACGTGACAGCAAGAGGGTTTTTCCCAGGTAAAGCGGACACGTCCTTTGCCAGAAATCGGCATTTCGAAGGGCCACTTTTTAGTACAAATTTTAATCAGTATTAAATGCGGTAAAATATAAGCAAAGATATTGAATGTTCATGGTGCTATTTGTTTTCCAAGATATCCTGTTGAGTGCACATTTCTGGCCGAACCCTAAAATCTCAGAATTATTTATTATCCCATCTTATGATCCCATCTTATCCCAAATCCCATCTTATCCCATGATCCCATCTTATCCCAAATACATTGTGGCGGTTGTCAATCTACCTACATAGGAAAAACCATTAGGCATGTACACGAAAGGATGTTAGAACATAATTTAACTTCCATTAAATATCAAAAGTTTGCATTTGGAGATCACTGTTTGTACACAGGACATACTCCTAACCGTGCCAGATATACTATTATAGACAATGCTAAATTTGACTCACAACTAAAGATAAAGGAATCCCTACAAATCAGCGAATCTTGCCCCGATCTGAACAATAGTATGTCTTCTACACCTCTGTACCTATTCAATGTATGATATGACCGGTTTTACACATTCAATTGTTGCTTAGTAGTTTTGTAATTGTGTATATAGCATAGTTTGTTGTTTCCCTTCTCACTGCATTGTACTTCCAACTATTTGAGTGAGTTGATCTCACCTACATATAGCTATATAAACCTACCTGTACCCTCACTCAGAGACTTACGAACTTGTACATAGCGACTCTTATTCACTTTTATTTATATCTCCTGCTAATCTATCATTGTTATTTATTCATTTATTTATTTATTTATTTATTTATTTATTTATTTATTTATTTATTTATTTATTTATTTATTTATATATTTAGCGCTGGAAAAGATATTAAAAGAAAACAAAGACATGTACCGCGAAATCCAAATAAAACATTGAGTTGATGGGCCGCGAAATCCGAATGGGAAGCGGCCCTTAAACTACAATTTCAATCAATCAATCAATCAATCAATCACTCAGTGCTAAATTTAGCATGAAACCAGATTTTGAAAAAAACAGAACCTCTCCCACGCTTCCAATACTCCAAGGCAGACTTGGAAAGCTTCCAAAACGATTGCCAGAGTCTAATTCATGACGATATACTCAGTAATGATATAGAGACTTTCAATGAAAATATAACCAGCAAACTTCTAAACATAGCACAAAGACATATTCCAGTTACGAATAAGCGGCCCAACAAAAATCCAGTGCCTTGGTGGAACCAAGAGTGTGGAAAGAACATCGCAGGAAAGAAAAAAGCACTAAGAAAATTCAAAAAAGGTCGGCTCCAGAGTGACCATGAAAGGTATAAAGAACTGAAAAGAATAGCAGAGAAAAGCGTCAAAGGAGCCAAATCAAGATGCTGGGAAGATTTTTGCAACACTATAGATACGAAGACTAATTCAAAGAAAGTATGGAATAAAATAAAAAGCATTCAAGGGAAAGCAACTTACACAATACCTGTACTAAACAAAACAAAGAGAAATAATCTCGAAAAGGCAGAATATCTTGCTGAATCATTCGCATCAAACAGTAGCGATAGCAACCTGAAACCAGAATTCAGAAAAATCAAACAAGAAACGATCCTGGAAAACGACACAAATGATTATATAGAAAACTACCTTAATGGAGACTTTAATATCAATGAATACAGAAAAGCTTTACATTCTAAAAATGAAAGTTCACCCGGCGAAGACAAACTAGGGTCTACAATCTTAAAGCACCTACCAAACAACACTCAGGAACTAATTCTTAAACTAATTAATGTGACCTGGAAGACCAAAGAACTCCCAAACAAATGGAAATCATCTATTGTTATCCCAATACCAACACCTGGTAAAGACCCATCAGACAGTAAGTCATATAGGCCGATCTCGCTCACGTCAAATTTATGCAAAATTATGGAAACCATGGTCAAAAATAGACTTGAATACCACCTGGAAAGCAACAACCTGTTAAACAAAACACAAAACGGCTTTCGGAAGAAAAGAAGTACTTTAGACCACATAGCCAGACTCCAACACTCAATCAAAAAGGGTAATGTCAAACACCAATATACATTAGGCATTTTCTTGGATATAGAAAAGGCATTTGACCTTGTATGGCAGGGCGGGATTATCACCCAATTAAACAACCTAGGAATTAAGGGCAGGATACAACACTGGATAAACTTCAAAGTTCGTATTGGTAACACCATATCCATGGACCACCAGCATGACCAGCTAGATAACGGCACTCCACAGGGCAGCGTCATAAGCCCCACCCTTTTTAATATCCTGATTAATGGCCTGGCCAACGAAATTGACACAAAACATCCTGAAATTGAACAATCACTTTTTGCCGACGATGCTGCCATGTGGAAATCTCCTGGTTTATACATTAACAAGTATAATGCAAAAGGTACTAAATACAGTTAGTGACTGGGCCAACAAATGGGGATTCAAATTTTCAGCTGTCAAAACTACCGGTGTGCTATTCTCAAATAAACAAAACACAGACATCACGCTATCACTAGGAGGCCAGAAAATCGAGTTTAAGAATAGTGTCAAATACCTAGGTATGATCTTCGACCGAAAACTCACTTGGAAAGACCACATCGACCAATCAATTATTCGGTGTAACAAAGACCTGAACCTTATGAGGTGCGTATCGGGTACCAACTGGGGTGCCAATAAACATAGCTTAATCAAATTATATCAAACACTCATCAGATCTAAAATAGACTATGGTTCAATCGCCTACCAATCAGCATGCAAGACCCAGTTAAAAAGAATAGACAGCATTCAGTATTCGGCCTTAAAAATAGCCACCGGGGCGTTCAAAGGAACTCCTCTATGTAGTCTACAAATAGAAACTAATGAAAAACCCTTACATTTAAGACGAGAAGAGCTGTCACTGAAATATGCAGGGAAAACAATAGCCAAGGGCGAAAATCACCCATGCCACAAAATTTTTGGCCCAAAAACCGAATACGAATACCTAAAAACGAAATGGGAAAAAGACTCGGCACCACTCGGTTACACAATAGAACGATTATTCCAAGAACACGACATTCCTATCTCTTGTATCTCTGGCACTGATAAGGTCAATAGACCACCATGGCAACTAATCACACCTCACGTGGACACGAATATACATAGCTACATCACCAAACAGGACAACCCAGAGCATATAAGGGTCACTGCCCTCGAATATATTGACACACATTGCAAAAATCGCCTGAAAATATATACAGACGGCTCCAAAAACACAAATCACAACACAGGATCTGCATTCGTTATACCAGAACTTGACATTCATGAAGGTTTCAAACTACCAGACAATATGTCTGTATACACCACTGAATTAGTCGCCATAATCAAGGCCCTCGAATGGGTTCTTCAGAACCGACCAGTTTCCACTGTTATTCTTAGCGATTCCTTAAGCGAACTGGTATCCATAGAGAACTCCAAATCCGACAGCAGACCTGACCTCATACACGAAATAGAAATTTTATGCACTCAAATACGAGACAATGACATTGACGCCATTTTAGCTTGGATTCCCGCCCACGTGGACGTTAGGGGAAATGAAGCCGCCGATAGGACAGCCAAAGACAGCCTCACCAAAACTGCACCTGACGTGCATATAGGACTAGGAACCAAAGAACTGAATTCTATCATTAAAACCAGAATAGACAGTAAATGGGAAAAGGAATGGAACGAAGAAAACCGAGGTAGATGGCTACATAGTATTCTAGATAAGGGGAAAAGACGGAGTTGTGGATTCCAGCTAGACAGTAAACGTGACGACCGCATCATCACAAGATTAAGACTAGGCAAAACAGGACTAAAATCACACCTCTCTAAGCTAATAAAAAACACATCACCACTATGCATCTCATGCAACAACGAAGAAGAAACGATAGAACATTTTATACTCAAATGCCCAAAACATGACCCCTATCGCCGCACACTGGAAAACGAACTCAAAAACTTAAATGTCCCTCTGTCGTTGGCTTCTATATTAAATCCTAAACCACCTCTTATAAACAAGGTATATTCCACCTTACTAGCTTACATCAAATCGACTGACTATCACTCTACCATTTAATACTATATGGTTACACCAAGATACCAAAGACCAAATTTAAATAAATGTAGCACGCTTAGAGTCAAAACTATATTACAGGGGCGGAAATAAGGGTCAGTGATCAGAAATGACTGATCAAATTTGGGCACTAAGCAATCAAAATGTCATAGCAATAACATAGACAAATTCACTGATCAAATTAAAAGCTCCTAATAATGAGCACCGATCAAATTGTGTTCCCTTATTTCCAACCCTCGTTAACGAATGTTAACCGTCCGGTTTTCATGCAGGGGCAGAAGACTGGAGGTTAGGGACCGTTCAAAATTTATCTTGAGGGGGGGGCCGGTGGAAATTCAGCTGATGACCCTAAGTTATGTGTGACCCCCCCTCCTTTGGCTGGAAGGTTACCAGTGACCCCCCCCCCCCTCACCTGATACCATATTTATCAATGACCCCCCCATCTCACCACAAAAACACGCCCAATTCCAACGAATCCCGGTCATTTCCCCCAGTGGACATTTCCTCCAGCGGACATTTCCTCCAGCGGACATTCCCCCCAGCGGACATTCCCCCCATGGACATTTCCCCCGGTGGACATTTCCTTCAATGGACATTTCCCCCACCCTATACTTGTAGGTTATTTTGAACATAGTTTTAAAATAATTTGGCACATCATATATTATATAGCACTTTTTTAAACAATAAAATGGATCACATAGTGATAACATATAAATCATATACATATATATATATTTCAACATTTTAAGAAAACATATCACATTGTGGTAAAATAAAAGATGTATTTTTTAACAATATTATTTTGTTCTATTTTTTACCTCAGTTTTCACTTCAGTTTTATTCTCATCAAATGGTTTCATGACACCGACCTACGAACAGTTAATGTTACGCTATATACCATGTATACATCTTTTATATTGTTTTAAAATGTGCTGACTGTATAATACTGATAGATACTGTGTATATGTATAATAACTTATCACTTTGTGACTCAATTATCGTAAAACATCTGGAAATCCTTATATCTTTATATACAGAAAAAACAAATTGCGTTATTACAAAATTATTTAAAAACCATGTTCAAAATAACCTAAAAATATAGGGTGGAGGAAATGTCCACTGGAAGAAATGTCCACTGGGGCAAATGCCCACTGGGGGAAATGTCCATGGGGGAAATGTCCGTACATCATTCCAACATAGCCAGGGGCACTAAATGATGCAGTGTGGAATTATATTAAGACCGATTGAAAACCCGTTAATAACATGAAGAGCTATTCGTTGATAAAGTGATTCGCGGTATGGTATTATACATATGAAAAAGTGACAGGGAACGGGACACAGTTCTGCAGTACGACATTAAACTGCGAGAAGCTCGGAGATTACATTCTGTATGATGTATTTATTCCCATTCACCGGTTTGAGATAAAATTATGTCATACTGCATCATGATGACAGACAACCGCTCAGGGAAACAATGAGGTTATGTTTGTTATACTGACACAGAGATAAACTTGATAAAAAATCGGACGAATCCGACATGATTAATTTCATGCATTCATCATGTCGGCTTCGCTACAAAAACCCTGCAAAAAATAGACGGTGTTTTATTATTATAAAACTATTAAAATTATTATATTTTATAACATTATCCTCATCATGACATTAACTACCGTCAGTACAACTTGTCTTGTAGTACGCCACAATTTATTTCTTCAACTTTGGGGCAGCATAAATTATTGAATGGTTTGTTTCAGTCTCAAAATGCAGGCTATATTCATTTAGCTAGCCAATGTCCACAATGTCCAGGCTGCACTGCACCTGTATGTGTTTAGATAAAGGATTTGCTAGATGCACTGTGTAGTAACTCAAATCTAGCTGGTATGAATAGGGGCCTAGATTTTAATACATCTTGAGAAGAGTAAATATGATTATAAAGCCATTTACCGGTCTCATGTCCTACTACACTACAGGAGGTTTGTACAGAGATTAATGCTAACAGAACATAGGTCTATCTATGGTACTGTATGCTGTTTAGGCTTATGACAAGCCATAGAGCCTACTGTTTTAGTAGGTTCCATGGATAAACAAAGCCGTGTTCTGATACCTGTGTTTCCTGATCTAAAGTCCAGCCTGGTTCTTCGACCTAAAAACATGAAATTCATACAGAAGCTCAAGAAATCCTAGCTGAATAGCTGTCCATTTATCATCATCATTTATCAAGTTACTGATGACCCCCCTCTACACACAGTCTAGTTACACATGACCCCCCCTTCGTAGGGCTCGAAGTTATTGGTGACCCCCCCTCAAATTCCACCGGCCCCCCCCTCAGGATAAATTTTGAATGGTCCCTTATATCAAACATTCACAATCGGCTTTACTCATAATAATATTTTTAGTTAAAATATTTAGTACCTAATTAATCATTGATATTGATGATGTGTGACTTAGATCACGATAGTCGTTGGCAAAAAAAAAAAAAAAAAAAATAACACCAGGAAACAAGAAACTACAAACTCTTCTATTCTTTGTAATACAGGCACAGCACACTGGAGACCACAGACGAGTAAGACCAGCCATGAAACTCGACCCTGTACCACGCAAGACACGCTACCCCACCGAACTGAGCAACCAGAATACCAAATCCTATACCACACCGACACGCTACCCGATAGATAACACCGAACTGACGCCTCAACACAGAATATCATCCTTTGACTTTCACGCAATATAGGACGTAGGCCTGCCGTCCTGTTCCCCGATACACACTCCAAGCATTGTTACAGGCACAGATTTCTGGAAGAACCCATCCTGTTCCCAAGGGCGTCGTTAGGGAAGTCTATTCGAAAAATCCTGAAGACGCCCATGGTTCTCCCAGTTTTTTTCTGGACGGCTTTGTGCGTACAAAGGGGTACAAAGACAGTGAACTCATATTTACTAGTATAACTTAACGAAAAACCAGAAAGAGACTTACGAACTTGTGCATAGCGATTCTTATTTACTTCTATTTATATCTCCTATTAATCTCTCATTGTTATTTATTATCTATTTATTTATTTATTTATTTATTTACTTAGCGCTGGAAAATATATTAAAAAAACAAA
Source organism: Hanleya hanleyi (assembly GCA_036873755.1). Lineage (NCBI taxonomy): Eukaryota > Metazoa > Mollusca > Polyplacophora > Lepidopleurida > Hanleyidae > Hanleya > Hanleya hanleyi. Next base: position 14,735 of record JAVTVY010025732.1, read on the forward strand.
GAAATGTACCGCGAAATTCAAATAAAACATTGAGTTGATGGGCCGCGAAATCCGAATGGGAAGCGGCCCTTAAACTACAATTTCAATCAATCAATCACTCAGTGCTTTGTCCCCAAAACTGAATACGAATACCTAAAAACAAAATGGGAAAAAGACTTCGCACCACTCGGTTACACGATAGAACGATTATTCCAAGAACACGACATTCCTATCTCTTGTATCTCTGACAATGACAAGGTCAATAGACCACCATGGCAACTAATCACACCACACGTGGACACTAATATACATAGCTACATCACCAAACAGGACAACCCAGAGCATATAAGGGTCACTGCCCTCGAATATAGGCCTATCGACACACATTTGAAAAATCACCTGAAAATATATACAGACGGCTCCAAAAGCACGTCACAATACAGGTTCTGCATTCGTTATACCAGAACTCGGCATTCAAGAAGTTTTGAAACTACCAGACAATATGTCTGTATACACCAGTGAATTAGTCGCCATAATCAAGGCCCTCGAAGGGGTTCTTCAGAACCGACCGGTTTCCACCGTTATTCTTAGCGATTCCTTATGTGGACTGGTATCTATAGCGAACTCCAAATCCGACAGCAGACCTGACCTCATACACGAAATAGAAATTTTATGTACACAAATACGAGACAATGACATTGACGTCATTTTAGCCTGGATTCCAGCCCACGTGATCGTTAGGGGAAATGAAGCTGTCGATAGGACAATCAAAGACAGCCTCACCAAAACTGCACCTGGCCTGCATATAGGACTAGGAACCAAAGAACTGAATTCTACCATTAAAAGCAGAATAGATAGTAAATGGGAAAAGAAATGGAACGAAGAAAACCGAGGTACCGGTATACGGCTACATAGTATTCTAGATAAGGGGAAAAGACGGAGTTGTGGATTCCAGCTAGACAGTAAACGTGGCAACCGCATCATCACAAGATTAAGACTAGGCAAAACAGGACTAAAATCACACTTCTCTCTGCTAATAAAAAAACACATCACCGCTATGCACCTCATGCAACAACGAAGAAGAAACGATAGAACATTTTCTACTCAAATGCCCAAAACATGACCCCTATCGTCGCATACTGGAAAACGAGCTCAAAAACTTAAATGTCCCTCTGTCGTTGGCTTCCATATTAAATCCTAAACCTCCCCTTATAAACAAGGTATAGCCTACTCCACCTTACCAGCTTACATCAAATCGACTGACTATTACTCTACCATTTAATATTATATGGTTACATCAAGAAACCAAAGACCAAATTTAAATAAATGTGGCACGCTTAGAGTCAAAATTATTTTACAGAGACGGAAATAATGGTCAGCGATCAGAAATGACTGATCAAATTTGGACACTAACCAATCAAAAGGCCATAGCGATAACATAGACAAATTCACTGATCAAATTAAAAGCTCCTAATAATGAGCACTGATCAAATTGTGTTCCCTTATTTCCAACCCTCATTAACGAATGTTAACCGTCCGGTTTTCTAGCAGGGGCAGAAAACTGGAGGTTATATCAAACATTCACAATCGGCTTTAATTATAATAATATTTTTATTTATAATATTTAGTTACTTATTAACTGATTTATTTATGTACCTAATTAATTATTGCTATTGACCATGTGTGACTTAGATCGCGATAGTGTCTGAATAACAGCAAAAAACAGAAAACAAGAAAGTACAAACTCTTCTACCCTTTGTAATACAGGCACAGCGCACTGAAGACCACAGACGAGCAAGACCAGACATGAAACAGAACACTGATGACGACGAAAATTATTAAACAGCACCGTGAGTGACAACACCCCAGAAAGACGTCCTGAACTGACAAAATCAACTAACCACAAGACCAGACGCGCTACGCCTGAGACGCCCAACTGTTCAATGCAGAATATGATCCTTTGACTTTCAAGTAATATAGGACGCAGCCTGCCATCCTGTACACCGTTACGCACTCCAAGCACTGTTACAGGCACAGATTTTTGGAAGAACCCCATATGGTTCTCCCAGTTTTTTTCTGGACGGCTTTGTGTGTATGAAGGGGCACAAAGACAAAGGAATCACCCACGCGACTACAATATATAATGAACACATATTTACCAATAACCTAAGCAAAAACTGACCGACGACATTTTACAGTCAATACTCTTCTGTTTATATCTCATTCCGCACTCTCCTTGTTATTTATCTATTTATTTATTTATTTATTTATTTACTTATCTATTTATCTTTATATTTTAAAATATAGCGCTTGTAAACATCACAAATGAAATGAGAAATGTACCGTGAAATTTAAGTAAAACATTGAGTTGATGGGCCGCGAAATCCGTATGGGAAGCGACCCTTAAACTGCAACTTCAATCAATCAATCAATTACTCAGTGCTTTAGCCACTCTCTCAAGATGAAGACAGTTGTCTTCGAAAGCTAAGAGAATACACTATGTATCGTATTGCAGTAGTCGCTTTATTTATTTTGAGTTTAGTTATCCCATCTTATGTCGTGGATTACCTGGTCCCTACATAAATGATTTCTTGGTTCCTACATAAATGATCTAGATGAGTTTTTAGAAAATGATATTTTTTTTGACAAGTAGTACTTCGATATAAGACTGTTATTTAGTGGAATTCTCATTTAAAGAAACGCTGCACATTCTCCTAAAACTCTAGTCTATATATATTCCGCATGATCTCAACTCAGCGGTATTAATGCTATCTTGCAGTCAGTTAATCAAACATCTCGAATATAGCACAAGGTTATTCCATGAATAACAACTTCTTTATTGCCGTGGAGCGGGCGTTTCGTTGGAGATAATCCCAACAACAACTTCTTTATTGCTGTGGAGCGGACGTTTCGTTGGAGATGATCCCAACAACAACTTCTTTATTGCCGTGGAGCTGACGTTAGTAGTATATAAAGGTGATTTCGAGTCGCTTTGGGTTCAGTGCGCATACGCGAGAAACCGAAAGTGGAGGTTTTGTGGAGGTGTGCGCAGGGGTGTTGTGCGCAGGTATGACGTCACTTCCGGTCTGAGTGAATGGAGCGTAACATGGGGATGTATTCCTCCGTGGTCATGCGGTCTGGCGGTGAGGCGCTCTGCCTTCGCGAACCGAAAGTAGTCCCAAAACCATGGGTTTTCGTGAGAATGTTCGGAAACGTGTAGGGACCGCTAGTGGACCGATTGGGTCGAGTGAGGTATCAATATGAAGCAGTCGTAAGGGAGTATCCAACGGGATGGGTGTGACGAAAAACTGACGTCATTCTACGCATGCGCAGTAGAGAAAGTGTATAGAAATAGACGTTTTGGTGTCCAGGTGGGCTACTATTCGGCCGATTGGATCGAGTGAGGTATCAATGTGAAGCAGTCGCGAGGGAGCATCCACCTGGACTAGTGTATCGTGCGTTGTCAACATTATGCGCGTGCAGGGAATGCGTGCAGACAGGGAATTGTGGGGAAAGGGTATGGAAATAGACGTTTTAGGGTCTAGGTGGGTCACTATTGGGCCGATTGGATGGAGTGAGGTATCAATGTGAAGCATTCGTGAAGGAGCATCCACCTGGACTAGAGTGTCGTTTGTTGTCAACTTTCTGCTCATGCGCAGACAGGAAATTGCGGGAAAAGTGTATGTAAATAGACGTTTTGGGGTGTAGATGGGCCACTAGTGGGCCGATTGGATCGAGTGAGGTATCAATGTGAAGCATTCGTGAGGGAGCATCGCCCTGGACTAGTGTGTCGTTCGTTTTCAACATTCTGCACATATGCAGACAGGGAATGTGGGAAAAGGGTATGGGAATAGGCGTTTTGGGTTCTAGATGAGACCCTATTGATCCTATAATGTCGTATAAGGTCTTATTTTGAAGCTCTCGTGAGGCAGCATCCACCTGGGCTAGTGTGTCGTTCCTTTTCAACATTCTGCGCATGCGCAAACAGGGAATTGTGGGAAAAGGGTATGGAAATAGACGTTTTGAGGTCGAAGTGGGCCACTAGTGGTCCGATGGAGTTGAGTCGTGAGGGAGCATCCGCCTGGACTAGTGTGTCGTTCGTGTTCAACATTTTGCTCCGCAGGTCACGTGGTTTGGTGGGTCTGCGTAAGTGTGTGACGTCACCTCCGGTATTCAGAATGACCTCCGAACACAGAAGAGGATGGAATGCATGTACTAGAACAACCGGGACCTCTTCAACATCCGGGTTCTTTTCAACATTCAGGACCTCTTCCCTAGCTCGGTCCGTCCGCACGCCTGCACGGGTTATCCGGCTGAGTGCGCGCGCGCGGGTTATCCGGCCGCACGCGCGTGCGGGTTAACCCTATCTAGCCTTGGCGATTTGTGGTGTATCGCAGCCTGGGGGGGGCGTAAAGTGCCCCCTATATATTTTCTCTACCACTGAGGCTACAGCGCTGAAACTTACCACACAGTATCTTGGGTTCAATCTCTACCAGAAAATGTTAAAAAATCGATGACGTCACAGTGACGTAATCTTCTCGGAAGCCATTTTTCGGCATTTTTGCGATCGATTTTTTTAAATTTTCATTTTTCAGATTTTTCTTTCGAAAACACTCTAATAAAATAGAGAATAATTAGTTTTGCATAAATAAAATACTTTTAATGCCTTTTATGCAAGGAAAATGTGAAGACATGGAGCAAAGGGATTGAAAAACACCACTTTCGCGGATACCACATGGCCGCCATTTTGAATTTTCCCATGATCCCCTGCCCGGCGGTTATTGAAAATATGCTCAAAATCACCCCAATAGGATAAGTTGAAAAGTCGCCAATTTTCAGCCTCCTCGATTTTGTCGTTTCGGAGCAGCAGAGAAAAGTTCACTAGGGGGGCACTTCCCCCCCAGGCTAGGTAGGGTTAAAGGGAAGTTTTGGAAGTGTGCAAGACATTATATCACATCGGGGTATATATTTCATCCAAGTATAGCGGAAAGTGATTGTCGCGAATAACAACAAGTTCAGCAATGTTACTACAGTTTATTATCCCCAATGTTACATATACATGATGCCGTCTTAACTGACTGGGTCGTTTGAAGAGTTGACCACATTCATTACATTGTTCGGTTGCACCCTCGTGGAATGAGCGTTCGTTGCGCAGTAAAGGATTCTTCCGATTGAATGACCGTGCGCAGGTTATACAAGTATACCGTGCATCGTTGTGGGTGGGGGCCTCGTGGCGTCGTAAATTATCTAGGTGAGTAAACTGCTTCTGCCAAGTTGTGCAAGTGAACATCTTGGTGCTGCTTCGTGCCATATAGGTCTTCTCCGTTATGATATCTATCCCCATGTGTTTAGTGATTATGTTTTCCACCATGAGCAGATCACATATATCGGCCACATGCTGCATCTCATCAACGATATGGATACGGTGCTGCAGAAGCTTTGCTCAGTGGGATGGCTCCATGGCTGTTGGCTTCACTGATAAGGCAAGTAGCTGCTATGGTCAGATAGGCTGGTGAAGTTGCACTGGTGAGGCAAGTGGCTCCTCTCGTCAGGCAGGTTCAGGCTGGTCAGGCAGGTTCAGTCTGGTCAGGCAGATTCAGGCTGATCAAGCAGGTGAATGAATGCTGCATTCCCCAAAAACTTCTCACCTTCATACACCTACATAGAAGTGCCCGGATGCAGGCGCGGACGTCACTGAAAAAAACACCCTCATGCAACTCACCATATACAGTCGCCTCCTCACAACCCGCATACAACTCACCACATGCAGTCGCCTCCTCAAGATCCTCATACATACCCGAATGCAGGCGCGGATGTCACCGAAAAAAACACCCACATATAGCTCACTACATGCAGTCGCCTCCCCAAGACCCTCATACATACCCGGATGCAGGCGCGGACGTCACCGAAAAAAACACCCACATACAACTCACCACATACAGTCGCCAGCCAAACCTGTCTACAGATAGCACCAGTCAACCCCGTATCGAGCCCAGTCATCAACACTACCACAGCACGTGTACTAGCCGCATCGAGCTTCACACCGAGTATACAGTCCACATCTACACCAAGTACATCCACTACGTCTGAAAACCCACCGGATTTCATCACTCACAGTGAACAGACAACGACGACCGACTTTGTATCCACCACCACTCCAGTTCACTTGTACCAATTTCACAAGAGCGGGTTACACCTCCAACCATGGACCCTCGGTGGCAGCATCCCTTCACTTGCGTCATCGCAGGACCGACGGGCTCCGGCAAAACGCACTTTGTCAGGAAGCTCCTTCAACACGCCGACATCATGATCACCCCGCCCATTGCCCGAGTCGTGTGGTGTTACGGAGAATGGCAGGCAGCATATGCAGCAATGCCCACATCACGTTCGTGGTAGGCCTACCCAACCTGGCCGATTTGGAACCGGACACCTTGGTGGTTCTGAATGTCGGAGACGGATGCGCGGGTCACCCAACTCTTTACCAAAGGCAGCCATCATCGACGGCTCATCATCATCTACATTGTGCAGAATCTATTCAGTACAAACAAAGAACATCGGAACATCAGCTTAAATGCCCACTACCTGGTGGTCTTCAAAAACCCGAGAGATATCACTCAAATGCGGCACCTGGCAAGACAGATGTATCCCGGCCGCACACCATTTGCGTTGGAAGCTTTTAAAGTTGCGACAACCCCTCAGCAGGGGTATATGCTCTTCGGCCTCAAACAAGCCACCCCCGATCACCTTCGACAACGGAACGGAATATTTCCCGGAGAGACCCACCACGTGTACATGCAAAAATAATGTAAACACACCCATAGTGGCTCCCCCAGCTGGGGTGTGTGTGTTTGATGATGGGAGAATAAAAAAATTAATACCACAGCATGGTTGACTTTGTCTCTGTTTTCTGAGGTAGATAAATAGAGCAGAGTTGTGGGTTCTAGCATTAGTTGTACATGATGTCTGCACGAGTACGGAAGCACGCTCCGATGCTCCGTGTATTGAAGACGGCCCCACCCGAGTTAGTCCGAACCATTGTACGCGGTGCGGACCCTGAACTTGTAAGCTGTCTGCGCGAGATCCGGTATAACCTGTTAAAAGACAACGTACCACTGACTCCGGTTCAGAAGACCAAGTTGGCCAAGCATAAGAGAGGTCTCCGAACCCTAGTCCAGAAGCGGGTCTCTCAAACACGTGTACTTGGCAGAACAGCAGGGCGAATACTTTGACCCGCACGGCCTGCCACCCCTCCATCCCGATTTAACATACTTCATGGGTCAAGGCACAGAGACGTGGTGTTGGAACAGTCAAACGTTGCAAAGCCTGACCAGTAGCGTGTGCGGACAATATTGCCTGTTTTACCTGTACCATCCATGCCGGGGCAGAACATTATCTACCATCGTACAGATGTTTGACGAGTACCCCAAGGTCGAGGACCGCGATGCTTCGCATATGACTGGGCCGCCTATCATTTCAATGTACAAGCCCCGTTCTGGGCTTAAGTTTTTTCAACGTACAAGCCCCCTGTACTGTGCTTAAGCTCTTTCACGAAAAGCCCCCTGTTCTGGGCTTAAGTTCTATCACGAAATGCCCCCTGTTCTGGGCTTCAGTTTTCACGTGGTTGTTCTCACGTTGTTGTTGTTAGTTAATGTTGAATAAAAAAAAATGAGATCTCACAAAAAAACCTGTCTTGTGTGTTTTTTATATGAGCATAATGCATGAAGTCTAAAACAGACATGTGGGGATTCGGTCAAACTGGCCTTATACACCATATTGTCCAATCAGTGGCCTAGGATGGGGCCAAATGTAACCCATCAATGTCCCGAAAACAATGCAAGAGCACTGCAGTAAAATAGAGAGCCAATGAAATCAGCCCACAGATCAAGTACATTTTTGGTCTATATTAAGATTGAGCCTTCCAGCATTTGACGAGGAGTTACAAGTTACAAGAGCCAGGTGGAGTGAAGTTAGGTTCGAGGTGCGGGTAAATACGGCGAGTGGATACTCGTCCAACACCTACAGATTAAGTTTATTTCTATAAGTTCCGTGGTTTCATGCATTTTTTCGTGCCATTACCTCTATTTTACTGCAGCGCTCTTGCTTTGTTTTCTGGACATTCACTTTAGAGGTTCGAGGTGTGGGTAAAGACCAGGAAGACGGCGAGTGGATTGGACAGGTTAAGTTTATTATTATAAGTTCCATGGTTTCGTGCTAATACGGTTTTGGGGAAAACGGAGGGTTCCCCATTGGCCATTTAACATGGGTAATTAAATGGTAATATTGTGGGAGACCTTCCTCTATACATGGGGCTTCGGCAAGGCGGATAAAGGCTATCTATTGGCCTGGAGAGGGCTGAACCTTGCTGGAAGGGAGACCTTTGACCTGGATGTGACCTTTGACCTTTTGACCCGAAATTCGCCAGCGCACTTCCGGTGATGCCGCACAGGTATGCGGCCGGATAACCAGCGGGCGCTGCGACCGGGCCAGGCCGGGAAAAACTTGGATGTGGAATCCGGATGTTCTAGTTCATGCATTCCATACGTCTAAGGAAAAATTAGAACTCGTCTGTGTTCGGAGGGCATTCTGAAATCCGTAAGTAACGTCACACACTTGCGCAGACCCACCAAACCACGTGACCTGCGCAGCAAAATGTTGAACACGAACGACACACTACTCCAGGCGGATGCTCCCTCACGACTGTTTCGCACTGATACCTCACTCGGCCCCATTGGACCACTAATGGCCCATCTACACGCCAAAACGTCTATTTCCATATCCTTTTCCTACAATTTCCTGTCTCCGCATGCACAAAATGTTGAAAACGAACGACACACTAGTCTACGCGGATGCTCCCTCACGAGAACTTCAGCATAAGACCTCATACGACACCATAGGGTCATTAGGGGCTCATCTAGACCCCAAAACGTCTTTTCCAAACCCTTTTCCCACAATTCCCTGTCTGTGCATGCACAGAATGTTGGCAACGAACGACACACTAGTCCAGGTGGATGCTCCTTCACGAATGCCTCACATTGATACCTCACTCGATCCAATCGGCCCAATAGTGGCCCATCTACACCCCAAAACGTCTATTTCCATACCCTTTTCCCACAATTCCCTGTCTGCGCATGCGCAGAATGTTGACAACGAACGACACACTAGTCCAGGTGGATGCTCCTTCACGAATGCTTCACATTGATACCATACTCGATCCAATCGGCCCATTAGTGGCCCACCCAGATCCCAAAACGTCTATTTCCATACCCTTTTCACACAATTCCCTGTCTGCGCATGCGCAGAATGTTGACAACCCACGATACACTAGTCCAGGTGGATGCTTCCTCACGACTGCTTCATATTGATACCCCACTCGACCCAATCGGTCCACTAGCGGTCCGTACAGGTTGCCGAACATTCTCACGAAAACCCACGGTTTTGAGACTACTTTCGGTCCGCGGAGGCAGACCGCCTCACCGCCAGAACGTATCACATCGGAGGAATACATCCCAGGTCACGTCCCATTCTCCCAGACCGAAAGGGACGTCTTACCTGCGCACAACACTCCTGCGCACACCTCCACAAAGCCTCCACTTTCGGTTTCTCGCGCATGCGTACTGAACCCGATACACTGTCAGAAGGATTGGGTCAAATTGACTAGGTATGGTGTAGACTTGACAGACCCAAAGCATTTAGGTCAGATTCCACTTTGATCCAAACATTTGGGTCCTTTTGACCCAACTATTTTGGGTACGTTACGTCTATACCTCAACAGTCTGACAGTGTAGAATAGCCTTGCGATATATACGCCGACTTTTAAATGCGTATCAAAGAAATCTAGAATATAAATTTCACGCAAAGTCAGCGCAACTGTATACTTACCTCGAGATGTTCTCTTGTTCTTTTGTTTCACGTTCTTCTCTTGCAAGTGAAGCTGCAGAATAAAGTACAGTTGGATGCGTCATCAACAATATATCTGTACCTCCTCCGGCAAGATTAATTTACAACAAATGCAGTATGTATGACTAATCCAGTTCAAGAGCAATTTTCCCTCGGATAACTTCCCCAGAAAAAATATCCCCCCACTATTACAATGTGTATCTTGCTCTAATTTTGTTCCAGAAAATTGGAGAAAATACTGTCATAAAATTGTTATTCAGTTTGAAATGATATAATAAAAGCAAAACCTATACTATAAAAGGAACCGTGCATCTGGGGCTGCGTCCGTCCGTTCGTGACACTGTCAATCCGATTGTTGCATAACGTCAAAGTAGGCAGTAGTATATATTACATAAATTGAGGCTCATTCTCCCCAGATGTATCTATGACGTCACAACTTCCGATGGTGGCGCCATCTGCACACTCTGGACGCAGGGGAGACAACTCGGACTAATGAGGAGGTGTGCGCTTGGTCGCCATCTTGAATTTTTGCCTCGTCTCATGTCAAGGTAAATTGAGCAACATTACCCTCAAAAAACCCTCACATTACCCTAAAAAAATCCTCTAAGACATATAATAATAAAGATACCCTATAGGTGTTGTACGATCTTATTATGACGAGTCTAGGATCAGTGCGACCCCAGGGTCGAACGTTTAATGTCCGGTATGTCTCCGCGAAAAATAAACATACAAAATGGCAGCGTTTGCTATGGGGATTCCCTTTTGACATCACGACATCGATCGCGCTGTCCTCTGGAGGCAAGGAAGACAACTCTGACTGGGCGAACCCTCTGTAGGACAAATGCCGGGTCATCTCCCCTGATTCGAACATTTGCGTCTTTACGGGGAATGCCTGTATGATGTATAGGGGTTGTCATTTTGGTCTTGTGGATTTTACTATGGGTTGTGGTTCGTGAAGGGGCATCTGATGGGCTGGGTGTGGGGTTGAAATATCGGCATTCTGTGCATGCGCGGTGACCCAAGGGTATGGAAATAGACGTTTTGGAGCTAGGGGAGGTACTAATGGTCCGATGGGGTCGAGTGAGGTATCAAAGTGAAGCATTCGTGAAGGGGCATCTGATGGGCTGGGTGTGGGGTTGAAATATCGGCATTCTGCGCATGCGCGGTGGACCAAGGGTATGAAAATAGCCGTGTTGGAATCTAGGGGAGTCCCTAATGGGCCGATGGAGTTGAGTGAGGTATCAAAGTGAAGCATTCGTGAAGGGGCATCTGATGGGTTGGGTGTGCGGTAGGAATATTATTCTGCGCATGCGCAAATGCAATGCGGAGCTCTCGTCCAATTAGAAGCGAGTATTTCAAATCCGTCACAGAGCTCCCGTCCAATCCGAAGCGAGTATTTTGACCCGGTGCATTATGGGACATATCCAAGATGGCGGCACGTATGTTCAAGATGGCGGCACATCCAGTGTCGAAAACTGGCCATTTCGTCGGGATGTGATCACCTAGTGTCGAAAACTGGACCCTGTATGGGTCCCGCTACACGTTTTGGTGTCTAGGTGGGCCACTAGTGGGCCAATGGAGTCGTATGGGGTATCAAAGTGAAGCATTCGTGCAGGGGCATCTGATGGGCTGTGTGTGGGGTTGAAATATCGGCATTCTGCGCATGCGCGGTGGCCCAAGGGTATGGAAATAGATCTTTTGGAGCTAGGGGAGGCACTAATGGGCCGATGGGGTCGAGTGAGGTATCAAAATGAAGCATTCGTGAAGGGACATCTGATGGGCTGGGTGTGGGGTTGGAATAGCGGTATTCTGCGTATGCGCGGCGGACCAAGGGTATGGAAATAGACGTTTCGGGATTTGGGAGAGCCACTCATGGGCCAATTGGATTGAGTGAGGTATCCATGTGAAGCCTATGTGAGGGGGCATCCAGTCAAGGGTGGGTGCATGTAAAATTTTTCCTGAAAAAAACGGAACACAGACTTTATTGAAAAATTCAGGAAAATGCCTATATGGGGTATGGGGGTATATAGGTCGCCGGGATTAACGGGCTTGCTTATCAATAGAGTTATCTCCCCCTAGTTCCAGGGTGGGTGTATGTAAAATTTTTCCTGAAAAAATACGGAACACGGACTTTATCCTAAATTACGGGAAAATGCCTATATGGGGTATGGGGGGTATAGGATCATCCTGGGAAACCTACTTCTCGACATTTGCGATATAGGTTGTGGGGTCTCGTTTTCTTAGTCTCGTCAAGACAAACATGACAGAAAGTGTCCCGGAGCGAAACGGTGAAATTTTTGAAAAAGAACCATATAGACCTATATAGTCCCATACTGGGGGTATAGGACCGATGTTGTCCCACTGGGAAACCCACTTCTATACATTTGCGGTAGGGTTGTTTGAATTTGTTTTCTTAGTCTCGCCATTTAGGACAGGATAGGAAGTGTCCCGGAGCGAATCGGTGAAATTTTTGAAAAAAGTCACCAATACCCATATATACCCATATAGGCCCATACTGGGGTATAGGACCGATGTTTGTCCCACTGGGAAGCCTTCTTCTATACATTTGCGGTAGGGTTGTTTGGATTTGTTTTCTTAGTCTCGTCATTTAGAACATGATAGGAGGTGTCCCAGATCGAATCGGTGAAATTTTTGAAAAAAGTCACCGAGCCAGACCCATATAGACCCATACTGGGGTATAGGACAGATGATTGTCCCACTGGGAAACCTACTTCTCGACATTTGCGGGAGGGTTGTTTGGATTTGTTTTCTTAGTCTCGTCATTTAGAACACGATAGGAAGTGTGGCGAATCGAATCGGTAAAATTTTTGAAGAAAGTCACCGAGACCCATATAGACCCATATAATCCCATACTGGGGTATATGACCGATGTTTGGTCCACTGGGAAACCTACTTCCATACATTTGCGGTAGGGTTGTTTGGATTTGGTTTCTTAGTCTCGTCATTTAGAACATGATAGGAAGTGTCTCGGAGCGAATCGGTGAAATTTTTGGAAAAAGTCACTGAGGCCTGGGTAGGCTCATAGAGACACATATACTGGAGTATAAGTCCAATGTATGTATAAATCCATACTGGGTGGACGTGTTGGGATCTAGGTGGGCCACTAATGGTTCAATGGTGTCGTATGGTCTTATTTTGAAGCTCCCATGCAGGAGCACTTGACTACACTAATGGTTCGTCCGCGTTCAATAGTCTGCGCATGCGCAGCCTGGCCGTAGTAGAGAAAGCAGGCATTTTTGGGGTATGTGGGTGTGTGTTTGGGGTAGAGATGGGCTATTCACGGTTCGAATGGGTCGTGTGAGGTATCAATGTGAAGCTTGTGTGGGGTAGAGTCAGAATGGCGTGTTTTTAAATGCAAGTCGCGTCAATCTGCGCATCCGTAGTCTGGCCGTAGTAGAGAAATCAGGCATTTTGGGGGTATGTGGGTGTGTGTTTGGGGTAGAGATGGACCGCTATGGGTCCGAATGGGTCGTGGAAGGTGTCAAAGTGAAGCTTGTGTGGGTTAGAGTCAGAATGGTGTTTTTAAGTGCAAGTCGCGTTAACCTGCGCATGCGAAGTTGGTTGTAGTAAGTGAAGTGGCCATTTTGGGGCAGCACATGAAGGTATTTGGGGTCGAGATGGGCTATTCACGGTTCGAATACACCCCGATTTGAGGGCTGTTCACGTCACCTGTGACGTCATCAGTACGAGTAGTAAGTAAAGTGGGTATTTTGGGGCAGTGAAAGGAAGGTATTTGGTGTAGAGATGGACCATCCTTGGTCCGAATGCGCCCTGGGAGGTGTCATTTTGTAGCTCTCGGGGTGTAGACCCCGATTTAGGGGCTGTTCACAGCATCCGTGACGTCATTTGTGACGTCATCAGTACGAGTAGTAGCGAAAGTGTGCATTTTGGGGCAGTGAAGGAAGGTATTTGGGGTAGGGATGCTTCATCCTCAGTCCGAATGCGTCGTATGGGGTGTCATCTTGTGGTTTTCGGCATGCAGACCTCGATTTGAGGGTTGTCCACAGCATCTGTGACGTCATTGGTGGCGTCATCAGTAGGAGTAGTAGCGAAATTGAGCATTTTGGGGCAGTGAAGGATGGTATTTGGTGTAGAGATGGACCATCCTTGGTCCGAATGCGTCATGGGAGGTGTCATGTTGTAGCTCTCGGGGTGTAGACCCAATTTGAGGGATAGCCACAGCATCTGTGACGTCATTGGTGACGTCATCAGTACGAGTAGTAGCGAAAGTGGGCATTTTTTAGCAGTGAAGGATGTTACTTGGTGTAGACATGGACCATCCGCGGTGCGAATGCGTCGTGTGAGGTGTCATCTTGTAGCAACACCCACCAACGCCATTCTGAATGCTTCAATGCCCTGGTGAAATAGCTCAGAAGCTCTGATATTCCATGGAATTGTCACTAATTCTTCGAAATGCAGTGACGCCTGTCAACGCCCGTCGTTACACCTTAACACTCTAACATAACGCCATGATATAGACCGGAGAGAGAACAACAACAGCAACAACAACAACAAGGATGACACATGAGAGAACAACAACAACAAGAAGTTTTTTTCATATAGTTTATTCTCCTCAATGTTACATCATACCCACGCTGGGCGAGCCGCGTTGGGTATATTTACAATTCAAGAAGATTCTTGTCCAATCAGAGGCCACCATTTGCATCTGTCATATTCGTTCCTCTCCGTTAGATGTATTCTCGGCTACTCTTGTCCAATCAGAAGTCGCCATTTCAGAAAGTTCCATCTTCGGCCATGTTCGCTCTGAACTGTTTGTTCTAATGGTCATCGGACAGGCCAGGATACCGTTGAGGAAACATATCCTCAGATAGTTATACCGAATCTGTGCTGTATTATACCATATGAATAACAACAAGTTCAGCAATGTTCATACAGTTTATTATCCCCAATGTTACATCATACCCAGGCTGGGGGAGCCGCCCTGGGTATGTTTAGTATGTTCACAGCAAAACAAATTGAAATATCAAACACCATGTTCTATTATTTAACGCACCGTCACATTAGGTACAAGTGTTTACTGAGTTCAAGTCAACGATCAGCATGTAGACATATAGAGTATGTACGGCATGTTATGGTATTCATCAATGCACGGGGGACGCGTTCAACCGATGGGTTGGTCGGTCAGCTTGGTCACGAAAAACGTAACATTGGTGACCCTCTCCACTGTCCACTTGGTGTTGGGGCGTTGTTGTTGGGCCCATTTCAAGGGATCCACGGTGTCCAGTTTCTCCAGCATCGTCTCTAGTGACGCCCTATCCGTGATGGTAAACGATTGGTCAAATACCCGGATGTTACTGCTCGGGTAAAAGTATCGGACTTGGTCTGTCTCCTTATTACAAGCGTCTAGTCCGTCATTCATAATCCAGCCGTCGTCCATTAGAGAATATCCGCGTCCATAATCCAAAGACCTATTCCATTTCCATATAACAGTATTAGCACCAAATTCAAAAAGATAAAAGTATACATAAACATAGGCTTGTTTCCTGCAAGAGAGAAGCGGTGAACAGTTCTCAATGATGCCGACAAGACATCATGATGTTCCAAAATATCACGCAGCACATAGCCAAACGCCAGATTTAATTTGAAGGACGTAGCTTGGTCATTGAAGACGGCTTCCATGTATCTGCGTAGACGGGCGAGGTCGGTCAGTCGGAAATTGTAGGTGTCTTGAATAGGGCGATGACGGTGGAAACAGTGTGGTATCATTGGCCAATGGCGCCGATAGATGTCACTCACTGGATGGGCGTCCTGTAAGAGACCGCTAGGAACATTTATGGACTCGTCCAGAAAACGTTCGATGTCGTCAGGCGTATGACTCCAAACCGTAACGCTGGGGTCCGGCTGCATATCCAGGCCCTCCTGGATCGTGGGTATAGGCGGGCTCTTCGTCATCGCATCACCAGTGGCGTTCGTCTCCCCGGGTTCATCTTCACTGGGTCTGACCTTCCGCGGCTCCTCTTTAGTGGAAAGTTGTCGCCCAAACCGTAGAGACGGGGCATGCATCAAACGTTGATGCTGTCTAAACCGACTGGGTCGTTTGAAGAGTCGACCACAATCATTACATAGTACCGTCGCACCCACGTGGAGTACCCTCTCATGACGCAGTAATTTATCCTCCCGATTGAATGACCGTGCGCAGATTATACAAGTATACCGTGCATCGTTGTGGATGGAGGCCTCGTGGCGTCGTAAATTATCTAGACGAGTAAACATCTTCTGGCAAGTTGTGCAAGTGAACATCTTGGTGGTTGACAGAGTGTCTGATGAAACGGCCAGGCCGCTTGCCTTTTATAGCACGCTAGCTGGTGATCTATTTTTAGCACATTCAGTTCAACTATCCCCAAGTCGAGGGCCGAGCCGTGACATCTTCGGTAACCTCCGTGTCTCTTCGGTCACCTCCGTAACGTCAACGATCAACATGTAGACATATAGAGTATGTACGGCATGTTATGGTATTCATCAGCGCATGAGTGACGCATTCAGCCGATGGGTTGATCGGTCAGCTTGGTAACGAAAAACTTAACATTGGTCACACTCTCCATTGTCCACTTGGTATTGGGGCGTTGTTGCTGGGCCCATTCCAAGGGATCCACGGTGTCCAGTTCCTCCAGCATCGTCTCTAGCGACGCCCGGTTAATGATGGTAAACGGTTGGTCAAATACCCGGATGTTACTGCTCGGGTAACAATATCGGGCTTGGTCTGTGTCCTTATGCTGCAGCACATAACCAAACGCCAGATTTAATTTGAAGGACGTAGCTTGGTCATTGAAGATGGCTTCCACGTAATTGCGTAGACGGGTGAGGCCAGTCAGTCGGAAATTGTAGATATCTTGAATAGGGCGATGACGGTAGAAACAGTGCCGGATCATGGGCCAATGGCGCCGATAAATGTCACTCACTGGATGGTCTTCGTGTGACAGATCGCTGGAAACATTTATGGGTTCGTCCACGAAGTGTACTTTACCCTCCACGTCGTACAAAATCTGGCCCAAGGTCTTGTCGTCGGAATTTGACTGTTGAATTAGGGCGACATCATCATCGGCCCTCGTGCGATGGGTGGGAGTTCCCCCTGTTTCGATATTGATGCCTACGGGCTCTTCTACCTGCAAACGTGGCTGCGGAACAGGGTGTCGTGTGCGTTGGTGTCGCAGCAACTGACTGGTCAGTTTGAAAAGCCGACCACATTCTTCGCATGGACGCTTGGGTACTTCATGGCGCTGACGTGTGTGGCGCTGTAAATGATCCGGGCGCTGAAACGACAGTGTATATATCGTACAGTTATACCGGGCGGTTCCTTCGTGCTTGGTAGCCTCATGGCGGCGCAAGTCGTGCAGACGAGTGAATGATTTCGAGCACGTAGTACAAGTGAACATCTTGGTGGTTGACAGAGTGTCTGATGAAACGGCCAGGCCGCTTCCCTTTTATAGCACGCTAGCTGGTATCATGTTCGGGCACCTCTGTGTCTCTTCGGTGATCTCCGTGACATCTTCGGTGACCTCCGTGTCCCGTGTCACGTGACCGGAACTGACCTTTGACACGGGCGCGCAAATGGGCGTCAACGCCCGGTGGTGGTGGTGGTGGGAACTCCCGTGTGGCAGAGCTCTTGGATCGGAGCTCTTGGAGCTTAAAGCCTTTGGAGCTCAGATCTCTGAAGTGACATTTGCATACGACCTCTGTGAGGTCACTTTCGCTTCCGTTCACGTGACCGGAACTGACATTTGCACCCCGGCGCGCAAGGGATTCCACCGCGGTGGAAATCTTTACACCGCGCGCGCCGGGGACAAAGGCAAAGATATCTACAATTTCCGACTGACTGACCTCACCCGTCTACACAACTACGTGGAAGCCATCTTCAATGACCAAGCTACGTCCTTCAAATTAAATCTGGCGTTTGGTTATGTGCTGCAGCATAAGGACACAGACCAAGCCCGATATTGTTACCCGAGCAGTAACATCCGGGTATTTGACCAACCGTTTACCATCATTAACCGGGCGTCGCTAGAGACGATGCTGGAGGAACTGGACACCGTGGATCCCTTGGAATGGGCCCAGCAACAACGCCCCAATACCAAGTGGACAATGGAGAGTGTGACCAATGTTAAGTTTTTCGTTACCAAGCTGACCGATCAACCCATCGGCTGAATGCGTCACTCATGCGCTGATGAATACCATAACATGCCGTACATACTCTATATGTCTACATGTTGATCGTTGACGTTACGGAGGTGACCGAAGAGACACGGAGGTTACCGAAGATGTCACGGCTCGGCCCTCGACTTGGGGATAGTTGAACCCGGGGAGACGAACGCCACTGGTGATGCGATGACGAAGAGCCCGCCTATACCCACGGTCCAGGAGGGCCTGGATATCCAGCCGGACCCCAGCGTTACGGTTTCGAGTCATACGCCTGACGACATCGAACGTCCATAAATGTTCCTAGCGGTCTCTTACAGGACGCCCATCCAGTGAGTGACATCTATCGGCGCCATTGGCCAATGATACCGTCATCGCCCTATTCAAGACATCTACAATTTCCGACTGACCGACCTCGCCCGTCTACGCAGCTACATGGAAGCCGTCTTCAATGATCAAGCTACGTCCTTCAAATTAAATCTGGCGTTTGGCTATGTGCTGCGGCATAAGGAGACAACCAAGTCTGATACTTTTACCCGAGCAGTAACATCCGGGTATTTGACCAACCGTTTACCATCACGGATAGGACGTCACTAGAGACGATGCTGGAGAAACTGGACACCGTGGATCCCTTGAAATGGGCCCAACAACAACGCCTCAACACCAAGTGGACAGTGGAGAGGGTCACCAATGTTACGTTTTTCGTGACCAAGCTGACCGACCGACCCATCGATTGAACGCGTCACCCGTGCACTGATGAATACCATAACATGCCGTACATACTCTATATGTCTACATGCTGATCGTTGACTTGAGCTAATGTGACGGTGCGTTAAATAATAAAACATGGTGTTTGATATTTCAATTTGTTTTGCTGTGAACATACTAAACATACCCAGGGCGGCTCTCCCAGCCTGGGTATGATGTAACATTGGGGATAATAAACTGTATGAACATTGCTGAACTTGTTGTTATTCATGTGGTATAATACAGCACAGATTCGTATAACTATCTGAGGATATGTTTCCTCAACGGTATCCTGCCCTGCCCGATGACGATTAGAACAAACGGTTCAGAGCTTCCTATCCTGTTCTAAATGACGAGGCTAAGAAAACAAATCCAAACAACCCTACCGCAAATGTATAGAAGTAGGTTTCCCAGTGAGACAAAGATCGGTCCTATAGAGACTAAGAAAACGAGACCCCCACAACCTATACCGCAAATGTCGAGAAGTAGGTTTCCCAGGATGATCCTATACCCCATATAGCCATTTTCCCGTAATTTAGGATAAAGTCCGTGTTCCGTATTTTTTCAGGAAAAATTGTACATACACACACCCTGGAACTAGGGGGAGATAACTCTATTGATAAGCAAGCCCCGTTAATCCCGGCGACCTATATACCCTCCGTACCCCATATAGGCATTTTTCTGAATTTTTCGATAAAGTCCGCGTTCCGTTTTTTTTCAGGAAAATTTTTACATGCACCCACCCATGACTGGATGCCCCCTCAGATAGGCTTCACATGAATACCTCACTCAACCCAATTGGCCCATGAGTGGCTCCCCTAAATCCCAAAACGTCTATATCCATACCCTTGGTCCGCCGCGCATGCGCAGAATGCCAACCCCACACCAAGCGCATCAGATGCCCCTTGACATAAGCTTCACTTTGATACCTCACTCGACCCCATCGGACCAATAGTGGCTCCCCTAGATCCCAAAACGTCTATTTCCATACCCTTGGTCCACCGCGCATGCGCAGAATGACGCTATTCCAACCCCACGCCCAGCCCATCAGATGTCCCTTCACGAATGCTTCATTTTGATACCTCACTCGACCCCATCGGCCCATTAGTGCCTCGCCTAGCTCCAAAACGTCTATTTTCATACTCTTTGGCCACCGCGCATGCGCAAAATTGCGATATTTCAACCCAACACACAGCCCATCAGATGCCCCTTCACGAATGCTTCACTTTGATACCTGATACGACTCCATTGGACCACTAGTGGCCCACCTAGTCCCCAAAACGTGTGGCGGGACCCATACAGGGTCCAGTTTTCGACACTAGGTGACCACATCCCGACGAAATGGCCAGTTTTCGACACCGGATGTGCCGCCATCTTGAACATACGTGCCGCCATCTTGGATATGTCCCATAATGCACCGGGTCAAAATTCTCTGTTCGGATTGGACGAGAGCTCTGTGACGGATTTGAAATACTCGCTTCTGATTGGACGAGAGCTCCGCATTGCATCTGCGCATGCGCCGAATGATATTCCTACCGCACACCCAACCCATCAGATGCCCATTCACGAATGCTTCACTTTGATACCTCACTCAACTCCATCGGCCCATTAGGGACTCCCCTAGATCCCAATACGGCTATTTTCATACCCTTGGGCCACCGCGCATGCGCAGAATGCCGATATTTCAACCCCACACCCAGCCCATCAGATGCCCCTTCACGAATGCTTCACTTTGATACCTCACTCGACCCCATCGGTCCATTAGGGGCTCCCCAGCTCCAAAACGTCTAATTCCATACCCTTGGGCCACCGCGCATGCGCAGAATGCCGATATTTCAACCCCACATCCAGCCCATTAGATGCCCCCTCACATAAGCTTCACTTTGATACCTCACTCGACCCCATCGGCCCATTAGTGCCTCCCCTAGCTCCAAAACGTTTATTTCCATACCCTTTGGCCACCGCGCATGCGCAGAATACCGATATTTCAACCCCACACCCAGCCCAGCAGATGCCCCTTCACGAACCACAACCCATAGTAAAATCCACAAGACCAAAATGACCACCCCTATACATCATACAGGCATTCCCCGTAAAGACGCAAATGTTCGAATCAGGGGAGATGACCCGGCATTTGTCCTACAGAGGGTTCGCCCAGTCAGAGTTGTCTTCCTTGCCTCCAGAGGGCAGCGCGATCGATGGCGTGATGTCAAAAGGGAATCCCCATAGCAAGCGCCGCCATTTTGTATGTTTATTTTTTGCGGAGACATACCGGACATTAAACGTTCGACCCTGGGGTCGCACTGATCCTAGACTCGTCATAATAAGATCGTACAACACCTATAGGGTATCTTTATTATTATATGTCTTAGAGGATTTTTTTAGGGTAATGTGAGGGGTTTTTGAGGGTAATGTTGCTCAATTTACCGTGACATGAGACGAGGCAAAAATTCAAGATGGCGGCCAAGCGCACACCTCCTCATTAGTCCGAGTTGTCTCCCCTGCGTCCAGAGTGTGCAGATGGCGCCACCATCGGAAGTTGTGACGTCATAGTTACATCCGGGGAGAATGAGCCTCAATTTATGTAATATATACTACTGTAGGCCTACCTCGTTGCAAACTCAATTCGATTGCTGTATAGAGAAACCTGCGTAAACCGACCATGCTTAGGACCACATTATAGTGTCAGTTTTGACAGGGTTCGGGTTAATCGAGGTTCAGAATAATTTAAATTTGAGCATTGGCCCCATGGATAATCCCAGTATATAGCGATTGGTCGTTTTACCCAAGTGTCGGTATTCCGATTGTTGCATACTGTCAAGTAAGGTGTTTGAAATATTAGTCTGATTGTTAAACAACGTAACAGTATGAAGAATAAAAATTCATTTCCTGCATGCATTAGAAATATTAATTGGATTGTTGTATTTAACGTTACAGTACGATGATGTAATGGAAGACCAATTGTTGCATAATATCAGAGCACGACGTTGTGATGAAAATGTTAATCCGATTGTTGCGTAACTTCAATGTAGGACGTTGAAATGGAAACTCTGTCACTCTGTCAACCACCAAGATGTTCACTTGCACAACTTGCCTGAAGATGTTTACTCGTCTAGATAATTTACGACGCCACAAGGCCTCCATCCACAACGATGCACGGTATACTTGTATAATCTGCGCACGGTCATTCAATCGGGAGGATAAATTACTGCGTCATGAGAGGGTATTCCACGTGGGTGCGACGGTACTATGTAATGATTGTGGTCGACTCTTCAAACGACCCAGTCGGTTTAGACAGCACCAACGTTTGATGCATGCCCCGTCTCTACGGTTTGGGCGACAACTTTCCACTAAAGAGGAGCCGCGGAAGGTCAGACCCAGTGAAGATGAACCCGGGGAGACGAACGCCACTGGTGATGCGATGACGAAGAGCCCGCCTATACCCACGGTCCAGGAGGGCCTGGATATCCAGCCGGACCCCAGCGTTACGGTTTCGAGTCATACGCCTGACGACATCGAACGTCCATAAATGTTCCTAGCGGTCTCTTACAGGACGCCCATCCAGTGAGTGACATCTATCGGCGCCATTGGCCAATGATACCGTCATCGCCCTATTCAAGACATCTACAATTTCCGACTGACCGACCTCGCCCGTCTACGCAGCTACATGGAAGCCGTCTTCAATGATCAAGCTACGTCCTTCAAATTAAATCTGGCGTTTGGCTATGTGCTGCGGCATAAGGAGACAACCAAGTCTGATACTTTTACCCGAGCAGTAACATCCGGGTATTTGACCAACCGTTTACCATCACGGATAGGACGTCACTAGAGACGATGCTGGAGAAACTGGACACCGTGGATCCCTTGAAATGGGCCCAACAACAACGCCTCAACACCAAGTGGACAGTGGAGAGGGTCACCAATGTTACGTTTTTCGTGACCAAGCTGACCGACCGACCCATCGATTGAACGCGTCACCCGTGCACTGATGAATACCATAACATGCCGTACATACTCTATATGTCTACATGCTGATCGTTGACTTGAGCTAATGTGACGGTGCGTTAAATAATAAAACATGGTGTTTGATATTTCAATTTGTTTTGCTGTGAACATACTAAACATACCCAGGGCGGCTCTCCCAGCCTGGGTATGATGTAACATTGGGGATAATAAACTGTATGAACATTGCTGAACTTGTTGTTATTCATGTGGTATAATACAGCACAGATTCGTATAACTATCTGAGGATATGTTTCCTCAACGGTATCCTGCCCTGCCCGATGACGATTAGAACAAACGGTTCAGAGCTTCCTATCCTGTTCTAAATGACGAGGCTAAGAAAACAAATCCAAACAACCCTACCGCAAATGTATAGAAGTAGGTTTCCCAGTGAGACAAAGATCGGTCCTATAGAGACTAAGAAAACGAGACCCCCACAACCTATACCGCAAATGTCGAGAAGTAGGTTTCCCAGGATGATCCTATACCCCATATAGCCATTTTCCCGTAATTTAGGATAAAGTCCGTGTTCCGTATTTTTTCAGGAAAATTTTTACATACACACACCCTGGAACTAGGGGGAGATAACTCTATTGATAAGCAAGCCCCGTTAATCCCGGCGACCTATATACCCTCCGTACCCCATATAGGCATTTTTCTGAATTTTTCGATAAAGTCCGCGTTCCGTTTTTTTTCAGGAAAATTTTTACATGCACCCACCCATGACTGGATGCCCCCTCAGATAGGCTTCACATGAATACCTCACTCAACCCAATTGGCCCATGAGTGGCTCCCCTAAATCCCAAAACGTCTATATCCATACCCTTGGTCCGCCGCGCATGCGCAGAATGCCAACCCCACACCAAGCGCATCAGATGCCCCTTGACATAAGCTTCACTTTGATACCTCACTCGACCCCATCGGACCAATAGTGGCTCCCCTAGATCCCAAAACGTCTATTTCCATACCCTTGGTCCACCGCGCATGCGCAGAATGACGCTATTCCAACCCCACGCCCAGCCCATCAGATGTCCCTTCACGAATGCTTCATTTTGATACCTCACTCGACCCCATCGGCCCATTAGTGCCTCGCCTAGCTCCAAAACGTCTATTTTCATACTCTTTGGCCACCGCGCATGCGCAAAATTGCGATATTTCAACCCCACACACAGCCCATCAGATGCCCCTTCACGAATGCTTCACTTTGATACCTGATACGACTCCATTGGACCACTAGTGGCCCACCTAGTCCCCAAAACGTGTGGCGGGACCCATACAGGGTCCAGTTTTCGACACTAGGTGACCACATCCCGACGAAATGGCCAGTTTTCGACACCGGATGTGCCGCCATCTTGAACATACGTGCCGCCATCTTGGATATGTCCCATAATGCACCGGGTCAAAATTCTCTGTTCGGATTGGACGAGAGCTCTGTGACGGATTTGAAATACTCGCTTCTGATTGGACGAGAGCTCCGCATTGCATCTGCGCATGCGCCGAATGATATTCCTACCGCACACCCAACCCATCAGATGCCCATTCACGAATGCTTCACTTTGATACCTCACTCAACTCCATCGGCCCATTAGGGACTCCCCTAGATCCCAACACGGCTATTTTCATACCCTTGGGCCACCGCGCATGCGCAGAATGCCGATATTTCAACCCCACACCCAGCCCATCAGATGCCCCTTCACGAATGCTTCACTTTGATACCTCACTCGACCCCATCGGACCATTAGTGCCTCCCCTAGCTCCAAAACGTCTATGTTCATACCCTTGGGCCACCGCGCATGCGCAGAATGCCGATATTTCAACCCCACACCCAGCCCATCAGATGCCCCTTCACGAACCACAACCCATAGTAAAATCCACAAGACCAAAATGACCACCCCTATACATCATACAGGCATTCCCCGTAAAGACGCAAATGTTCGAATCAGGGGAGATGACCCGGCATTTGTCCTACAGAGGGTTCGCCCAGTCAGAGTCGTCTTCCTTGCCTCCAGAGGGCAGCGCGATCGATGGCGTGATGTCAAAAGGGAATCCCCATAGCAAGCGCCGCCATTTTGTATGTTTATTTTTTGCGGAGACATACCGGACATTAAACGTTCGACCCTGGGGTCGCACTGATCCTAGACTCGTCATAATAAGATCGTACAACACCTATAGGGTATCTTTATTATTATATGTCTTAGAGGATTTTTTTAGGGTAATGTGAGGGGTTTTTGAGGGTAATGTTGCTCAATTTACCGTGACATGAGGCGAGGCAAAAATTCAAGAGGGCGGCCAAGCGCACACCTCCTCATTAGTCCGAGTTGTCTCCCCTGCGTCCAGAGTGTGCAGATGGCGCCACCATCGGAAGTTGTGACGTCATAGTTACATCCGGGGAGAATGAGCCTCAATTTATGTAATATATACTACTGTAGGCCTACCTCGTTGCAAACTCAATTCGATTGCTGTATAGAGAAACCTGCGTAAACCGACCATGCTTAGGACCACATTATAGTGTCAGTTTTGACAGGGTTCGGGTTAATCGAGGTTCAGAATAATTTAAATTTGAGCATTGGCCCCATGGATAATCCCAGTATATAGCGATTGGTCGTTTTACCCAAGTGTCGGTATTCCGATTGTTGCATACTGTCAAGTAAGGTGTTTGAAATATTAGTCTGATTGTTAAACAACGTAACAGTATGAAGAATAAAAATTCATTTCCTGCATGCATTAGAAATATTAATTGGATTGTTGTATTTAACGTTACAGTACGATGATGTAATGGAAGACCAATTGTTGCATAATATCAGAGCACGACGTTGTGATGAAAATGTTAATCCGATTGTTGCGTAACTTCAATGTAGGACGTTGAAATGGAAACCCGAATATTGCATAACGTCACGTATCAAACTGTAGTAATGTTTCATCCCAAAATTGTCCTATACTTCAGTCTGAACACTATCGTAAACCGCCCGTGAACCGAAGGCATTAAGCGCTGCATGATCCGATTGGCAATATTGTTCTATAAAACTGACGTGTACGTCCGATGAACGGCCGGTTTACGCGGACATAGTTTTGATACAGCATACACTCGATAGTGCCCTCGTAAGCGGCACTCTCCACTCTTGTATTTGTCTCAGAGTGAAAATGGAGGGTTCCACTCTAAATTCGTTGTCTTTGGCGTACGTATCTTTATATGATTTTCTTTCTTCGTCTCACAGAACAAACTAATATCCAGAGAACACATCACGATGTCGATACAAAGCGTGTGATTATCCGGTGCAACGCACCGGATATCCGCAAGGTATCCTGAAAATACCCATCTCTGCTTCGCAGACCAATTATGTTTGATTTTGATTATTGTTTATTGCATGTATTGTACTCATTTGAATTATCCCTCTTAATCTCTCTTATGTTTATTGTGACCAACTGTTTCTATTCATGTCAGCACGTTATCAAGCCACTGCTTGTTTAAGCCAGGCGCGTCGTCCAGCCACCGTTGTGCCCTGTATTTGTATATATACCAGTCTGTCATTTTAAATCAGTATTCCTTGAAAAGAACATTACGTTCGAAACTACAGTCGGAATATAATGATGTAGCAAGTTGAGAAGGTTTTTTCGTTATTTTTCTCAATTCAAAAGGTATAGATCACGAGGATGACATGAGCCTATTTTCGGTCCGGGTCCTGGTGGGGGATGGTCACGCCCATAGTTTATTTTCCTGGGCTATATGAATATAATCGACATGCAGGATAGACCATATAGAATAAGTGCAGAACCTGGTGGTATACATGTATTCGGAGGCTGTTTTTAGCACGCCAACTATAAGCATCACATCGTACATTCAGCAGAATGCCGTCGTCCAAAATGTGTTGTCCCATAACTCGATAACGGCGTCATGTAGAAATACAATATATACGTCATTGTAAAGGTCTTGCTAAAGAGAATGGCAAAGGGTGTGGCTGATCACACGCAGATTGTGTTTTCTTTTGTTATAAGTATAGACTACTGGGGGTATATAAAATTAGTACCAAAATTGGACTGGTGCAAATGCATATATATGCTGAGGCGTATGTGTAAAACCGAGCATCAGATCTTGTATTCAATAGATAGCCGTCGTCAACATTGGGTTTTTCAATACGCGATTGTCCTTGAATTGAATTGCCGGAAACCATATAAAAGCTGGCTATTCTATTATGGAACTAAAAGTTGATGCGCATATAAATTACTTTAAAATATGTAAGAATATTGCGGATAAAAAATACAGTACCAAGATAATATAAACGTCCAAATCATTGCTGAGTTGGTTATATATATATATATATCCACATTGCTTGGCACTGGTGTAGATTAGACCACCGTATTCTCGTGTCTGAATGTTAGGTGTCGAGGGATGCTCTCTTGTAGAGTCATATAGTTGCTTTTTAGTCGCCAGACGTCGTCAGTTTTTCCCACCTCTTGCATATCGCTCCAATTTATAGTGAATAGTACAAGGAATATCTGGAATGAGTTTGTGGAGAGTGATATCTTAACCTACCAGTCTTGCGACGTGTATCTGCAATGTATATCATCTTTCTTCTATATATTTCAGTCTGCAAATCATGTATGTGTTGTTGTTGTTTTTTATGATAATAATGTCGTCGCATGGTCCGGGTTTTGAAACAGAAGACAAATGATTTTACCAGACCCTTTGATATAATTCACCCATTCCTGACACTGGGATCACTGGACGTACAATCACGATTCATATCTCATTGGACAGCTCTCGCAAATGAAAGTACAGTGAATGAAGTTTTTTTGGTACTGGACCGGGGCATTGAAATATATTAAAGAAATATAAATGTATTTCCACACGTAAAGCCTGAAATTTATCGAACATTTTATCCTTAAATCTGTTTCTGTAGTTTCAAAATTGTAAAATATCAAATCGAAGATTGTCATTCGTATATGAATTACATTGTGGCATACCCGTGTGGCATTCTTCGCTAGTTTATGTAATATTGCGAGATTATCAATGTTCTGGTTCTAGACATGTTCATTATATCCCGACAATTCTGTCAGCATACAAAACCGTTTCATCTATATCTCATCATGACTCATCTCCCTAAAACAATATGGCCTCCTTGACTGAACTTAATCTACAACAAAATCATGTTGATGATAGCATGCGTCAGACCCGACATTCAATATATTCAAAATAATTATTTCGTATTTTGGAATTAGCACCAATTCCAGCTGTGTACGAAATGAAAATGAACAATAAAAACACAAGATGGTTTCCTACAAGAGAGAAGCGGTCAGCAGTTTCCAATGATGTCAGCAAGACATACGACGTTCTTTTGATAAGATTCCAATCACTGACTGGTAAGCTTTAACCGAATAAATTTCCAAGTTGTTTTTTTTTCGGAGTATGTATGTTACGAAACGTAGCGCCAGAGCGCCAGTGTACGTCATTTATCGCATGCTTTGAGAAACTTTCAATGGAAGCGCTTGGTGGTATAGCCCTGTTTGACAAGCTTCTGTGAGATTGATTAAAATAGTCACAGCCTGCATGTGATCCACCAAATGATACCAGGCGATATATGTATACGCCGTCCTTCTGGAATTTTGCTATCTAGAAATGGGAAGTTAACTATTTCAAAAGTGTAATCGTCTCGCTTGTCGAGTGCGCGCGAGAGAAAGCCTTGAAATTTTTTGTAAAGATATATGTCCAGATATTATGTTGCATCTAAGCTATCAGTGGCAGTGGTTTACTTAAAATCTAGTGAAGAGAGGGGTAGAGTGGGGGGGGGGTGAATATCTTTCACAGCGTCAGTAATACAGTCTCGTCCACAATAATTGGTGCACTGGTAAAAAAATCGAAACAAATCGTGTAGTTCGGGCGAATCATATTCATTCTTGAGTGGTTCTTTCGACGTGTTAACCCTATCTGGGCTAGGCGATTTGGGGTGTGTCGCAGCATGGGATGGGAGGGGGGGGGAAGTGTCCCCCCCCTATATATTTTCTCTGCCACTAAGGCTAGAGCGCTGAAACTTACCACACAAAAAAAATCCAAGATGGCCGCCGTGATGATGTCACAGTGAGGTCATCTTCTCCGAAGCCATTTTTCGGCCTTTTTGGGGTCGATTTTTCGAAATTTTCATGTTTCAGATTTTTCTCTCGAAAAAAATCTTATAAAATAGAGAATAATTAGTTTTGCATAAATAATATACTTTTAAGGCCTTTTAGGCAAGGAAAATGTGAAGAAATGGACCGAAAAGATGAAAAACACGACTTTCGCGGATACCACATGGCCGCCATTTTGAATTTATCCATGATCCCCTACCTGTGGGTATATGAAAATAGACTCAAAATGACCCCAATAAGATAAGCTTAAAAGTCACCAAGTTTTAGCCTTCTCGGTTTTGTCGTTTCGGAGCAGCAGAGAAAAGTTCACTGGGGGGAGGCACTTTCCGCCCCCCCCCCCCAGGCCAGGTAGGGTTAAGAGTTAAAGCTCTCATGTTTATTCATCCATATTTCAACCACCACGATTATGCAATACTTCAACTTCCTAAACTCCTCGACAGCTCCCCGGTTTCCAGCTGGCTCCATCGTCGACTGAAAATTTCTGCCACAATAAACCACGCCCTGCCACCATTCTATTACGGAGCCCGTTTTAAGCATATTAATAATAACGAAGCAGGGATTAGAAATGGACCGAAAAGATGAAAACACGACTTTCGCGGATACCACATGGCCGCCATTTTGAATTTACCCATGATCCTCTACCCAGGGGTATATGAAAATAGACTCAAAATGACCCCAATAAGATAAGCTTAAAAGTCACCAAGTTTCAGCCTCCTCGGTTTTGTCGTTTCGGAGCAGCAGAGAAAAGTTCACTGGGCGGGGCTTCACCGGTTTATCATATTGTATAGATTCAGATATGCATGGAATTCACAAGATGATTGACAAATATTTAACTTCGATAAAATGTCAATTGCGATACTCAATTAACATGACAAGATACGACAAACCATATCCGTTTGACCTGAAACTAGAAATTATAATTAACTGTGACTGTATAGGAGTGGGTCCACATTTCGTCATTATCGTCTATCTTCCGTCAACGTAAAACACACATCATTCACATGATATATACGACGGGTGTTCTGAAAAGATAACTCGGCACACACATTAATACGCTAACAACACAAAGCACGAAACAATCAAACACTTAAATTTATTACTCGTCTCTACACTCAAACACACTATATAAGCACCAGTAAATGATAAATATATCTCGTCAATTAAAATCGTCTTCATAGGCTGCGAAGGGACTATATATCTCCTAAGACTTATACCCGAAAGAATACTAAGAGAACTTAAGATACTGGCATCATATAAATTCACGCTCTCAACGAGAAACATATGAATACCGGTATTTTAAACCTTTTAAAGCTTAAGTCTTATGCGGATCTGTGCGCTACCAAACGTGATTACTCATGCGAGAGACACCAGAAAAACATGAAGAATATATGCAGTATGAAATTTAACATAGGAAAATACAATGGACAGATAGAGTGCTATATACACTAAGTGAATGGAAGTTATATACACAAAGGAAGAATAAACTTGAAACCAAAAGCTTTGTCCAAGTGGCACAAAAGTGAATATCCATAAAAAATGATCCCAGTTGAATAAACATTAAAACAACAATGCCAAACGACTCCGTGACGGTCACCCATTAACACATACATGCTAAGACCTCAAGCCTTTCAATCATTCAGACCAGAAATTTTAAATTCTCTTCAACTACCAGACTGCGATTCTTATCGGGCGGTACATTTTCCTGGCTCTTTCTGCTCTCCATACCATTTGAATAAACCAATAGTTGTCAGCAATGATGCCAGGAAGACATCATGCCCTCTAAAAAAATTTGAGTGAACTGTTCCATTCAAGTTTGAATGAAATGTACCTGTTGACCTAAACTTGAATTACTTTTCACTTAACTTGAATTATTTTTCAGTCAACTTGAGTTAAAATCATTCAAGTTCACTCAACTTGCATGCTGGTTTATAAGTCTGTATTGTTTGTGGTAAACGAGAAAGTCAAATATTCTTCAACAGTCAATATCGATGTGCGTTTATGCGAAACGAATGTGAAAATATAATCATAAATCTATATATTGTATGGAGCCGTAAAACAGACACGCAAGTTTTTTTTAAAAATTATCTCGTGATCTCGACATCTTTCTTTGTTATCTCGTGATCTCGACATAATTATATCGTGATCTTTCTTTGTTATCTCGTGATCTCGAGATAATTATCTCGTGATCTCCACATCTTTGTTATGTCGTGATCCCGAGATCTTTGTTATCTCGTGATCTCGAGATAATTATCTCGTGATCTCGACATCTTTGTTATGTCGTAATATCGACATCTTCATTATCTCGTGCTCTCGAGATAACTGACCAATAGAATAGGCAGAAGAATCCGCCATTTTCTCCTATAACAAGATAGCTGCGACAAGATACGCATCAATGGCTGTTTCAGGGTACTCACCCAGACGAGGCACAGGGTAGCTATCTTAAGGGAATGCCAGTGGTAAACACCTGTGCTCTGAAGTTGAGTTTGCCGATATTTTACGACTACGACACCTTTCAGTTTAACATGACTGCAGTAATAGAATTGTTGTCTACATTTACAACAAGTTAAATACATGTATATACTCCAAGAGTTGATCGCCCAGTACTGTCTATTTTAATTAGTCGTCTACTTTGGAGCTTGTCAATAAACAGCAGTTAACTCTGCATAAATTTTCTTTTTTGCATTGTGTAGAACAAACAGAAATCTACAAAACGACTGCCATTTCCCCGTGATATCGATAATATATCGCGTTTGGAATAACTTTTTTAATTCTCTCCATATAAAACTCCAGTACAGTTGTTTCATGTACCGGGACTCGATTACATAGGGAGACGTCATAATGTATTCGTGCTGTCTAGCACAAAGGTCAACAATGCCTTGTATGGTCATAGAGGTGTGTGCGGTTCATCATTCGGCAATTTTACTGGGCATGGAATATGTGCGACACTCCCACCGACCGCCTGTTTTTACTGTATTCGGCATTAAATTCGGCACCAAAAAGCTACCTCCAACACAAGAGAGTTCCAATTTTTCCAGGTCAAAAATAGTTCCATGTATTCCTCCGCGGTGATGAGGTCATGTCTGATGGTGATGCGGTCGCGGGAAAAAGCTTCAGCGGAGAAAAAGTAGTCCCTCGATAAAATGGCCCGATTGGGTCGAGTGAGGTATCAAATTGAAGCATTCGTCAAGGGGCATCTAATGGGGTGGGTGCGGGGTTGAAATATTGGCATTCTGCGCATGCGTGGTGGCCCAAGGGTATGGAAATAGACGTTTTGGGATCTAGGGGAGCCCCTAATGGTCCAATGGGGTCATATGAGGTATCAAAGTGAAGCTTATGTGAGGGGGCATCTGATGGACTGGGTGTGGGGTTGAAATATCGGCATTCTGCGCATGCGCGGTGGCCCATGGGTATGGAAATAGACGTTTTGGGATCTAGGGGAGCCCCTAATGGTCCAATGGGGTCATATGAGGTATCAAAGTGAAGCTTATGTGAGGGGGCATCTGATGGGCTGGGTGTGGGGTTGAAATATCGGCATTCTGCGCAAGCGCGGTTGCCCAAGAGTATGGAAATAGACGTTTTGGAGCTAGGGGGGCCCCTAATAGACCGATGGGGTCGAGTGAGGCATCAAAGTGAAACATTCGTGAAGGGGCATCTGATGGACTGGGTGTGCGGTTGAAATATCGGCATTCTGCGCATGCGCGGTGGCCCAAGGGTATGAAAATAGACGTGTTGGATCTAGGGGAGCTACTAATGGTCCAATGGGGTCGAGTGAGGTATCGAAGTGAAGCATTCGTGAAGGGCCATCTGATGGGCTGGGTGTGCGGTAGGAATATCATTCTGCGCATGCGCAGACGCAATGCGGAGATGTCGTCCAATCAGAAGCGAGTATTTCAAAAAAAAAAATCACAGAGCTCTCGTCCAATCAGAAGTGAGAATTTTGACCCGGTGCATTATGGGACATATTCAAGTTGGCGGCACGTATGTTCAAGATGGCGGCACATCCGGTGTCGAAAACTGGCCATTTCGTCGGGACTTGGTCACCTAGTGTCGAAAACTGGACCCTGCATGGGTCCCGCTAGATTTTTTGGAGCTAGGGGAGCCACTAATGGTCCAATGGGATCGAGTGAGGTATCAAAGTGAAGCATTCGTGAAGGGCCATCTGATGGGCTGGGCTCGGGGTTGAAATATCGTCAATCTGCGCATGCGCGGTGGCCAAAGGGTATGGAAATAGACGTTTTGGAGCTAGGGGAGCCACTAATGGACCAATGGGGTCGAATGAGGTATCAAAGTGAAGCATTCGTGAAGGGGCATCTGACTGGACTAGCGGCTCGGGCGTTGTCACCATTCTGCGCATGCGCAGACAGGGAATTGTGGGAAATGTGTATGGAAATAGACGTTTTGGGATCTAGGGGAGCTCCTAATGGGCCGATGGAGTTGTATGAGGTATCCATGTGAAGCCTATTTGAGGGGGCAACTGACTGAACTAGTGGCTGGAGCGTTGTCACCATTCTGCGCATGCGCAGACAGGGAATTGTGGGAAAACGGTGTGGAAATATACGTTTTGGGATCTAGGGCAGCCCCTAATGGTCCAATGGGGTCATATGAGGTATCAAAGTGAAGCTTATCTGAAGGGGCATCTGATGGGCTGGGTGTGGGTTTGAAATGTCGGCATTCTGCGCATGCGCGGTGGCCCAAGGGTATGGAAATAGACCTTTTGGAGCTAGGGGAGCCCCTAATGGTCCAGTGGGGTCGAGTGAGGTATCAAAGTGAAGCATTCGTGAAGGGTCATCTGTTGGACTGGGTGTGGGGTTGAATTATCGGCATTCTGCGCATGCGCGGTGGCCCAAGGATATGAAAATAGACGTTTTGGAGCTAGAGGAGCTACTAATGGTCCAATTGGGTCATATGAGGTATCAATGTGAAGCATTCCTGAAGGGGCATCTGATGGCGTGTTTTTGGAAATACGCTCGCTCTTATAAACAGTAACGCCCGTCAACACTTAGCTTAATGCTTCAACGCCCTGGTGAATTAGCTCAGAAGCTCTGATTTCCATGGATTTGACACCAATTCATCGAAATGCAGCGACGCCCGCCAACGCCCGTCGTTACGCCTTAACGCCCGTCTCAACGCCTTAACGCCCGTCTCAACGCGTTAACACACTTTCTTAACGCTTTAACTCGTTTAATGATGCGTTCAAGCAAATGTTGCTTTTGTGCTATTGATCTGACACACGCCGCTTTCCAGTTCATGCCTGAGACTCACTCACTCACTCACCGTCGTTAGTGCGTCCATGGGTTAAGACGGGCGTTGGGGACGCCTCACGTGCGTTTTGCACGCCTCACTCACTCACTCACTCACTCACTCACACGCGCGAGAACGTCAACACCCTGTGGTGTAAAGGTTTCCACCGCGGTGCGGTGGAAACCTTTGCGCGCCTGGGTCAAAGGTCAGTTCCGGTCACGTGAACGGAAGCGGAAGTGACCTCACAGGTCACAGGTCGTATGCAAATGTCACTTCCCAGATCTGAGCTCCACAGGCTTTGAGCTCCAAGAGCTCTGCCACACGGGAGTTCCAACCACCACCACCGGGCGTGCAGCTCTCTGAGTTCTGCCACACGGGCGCTAGCACCACCACCACCACCGGGCGTTGACGCCCGTCGACGCCCGGTGGTGGCGTTGGTGGCGTTGGTGGTGGCGTTGGTAGCGTTGATGGTGGCGTTGGTGGCGTTGGTGGTGGTGTTGGTGGTGTGCGTCAGTTCCGGTCACCTTTAGCGACGTACACTAATCAGAAGCGAGTATTTCAAATCCGTCACAGAGCTCTCGTCCAATCAGAAGCGAGTATTTTTGACCCAGTGTATTATGGGCCATATCCAAGATGGCGGTTCGTTCCGGTTACGTGAACGGAAGCGGAAGTGACCTCACAGAGGCCCCATACAAATGTCACCTCCGAGCTGAGCTCCACGCGCTTTGAGCTCCAAGAGCTCTGCCACACGGGAGCTCCTACCACCACCACAGGGCGTTGACGTTCTCTCGCGTGTGAGTGAGTGAGTGAGTGAGTGATGCGTGCAAAACGCCCGTGAGGCGTCCCCAACGCCCGTCTTAACCCATGGACGCATTAACGACGGTGAGTGAGTGAGTGCGTGAGCCTCAGGCATGAACTGGAAAGCGGCGTGTGTCAGAGCAATAGCACAAAAGCAACATTTGTTTGAACGCATCACTAAACAAGTTAAAGCGTTAAGAAAGTGTGTGAAGGGATTGAGACGGGCGTTAAGGCGTTGAGACGGGCGTTAAGGCGTAACGACGGGCGTTGACGGGCGTCGCTGCATTACGATGAATTGGTGTCAAATCTATGGAAATCAGAGCTTCTGAGCTAATTCACCAGGGCCTTGAAGCGTTAAGCTAAGCGTTGACGGGCGTTACTGTCTATAAAAGCGAGCGTATTTCCAAAAACACGCCATCAGATGCCCCTTCACGAATGCTTCACATTGATACCTCATATGACCCCATTGGACGATTGGTAACTCCCCTAGCTCCAAAATGTCTATTTCCATACCCTTGGGCCACCGCGCATGCGCAGAATAACGATATTTCAACCCCACATCCAGCCCATCAGATGCCCCTTCACGAATGCTTCTCTTTGATACCTCACTCGATCCCATTGGACCATTAGTGGCTCCCCTAGCTCCAACAAGTCTAGCGGGACCCATACAGGGTCCAGTTTTCGACACTTGGTGACCAAATCCCGACGAAATGGCCAGTTTTCGACACCGGATGTGCCGCCATCTTGAACATACGTGCCGCCATCTTGGATATGTCCCATAATGCACCGGGTCAAAATACTCGCTTCTGATTGGACGAGAGATCTGTGACGGATTTGAAATACTCGCTTCTGATTGGACGAGAGCTCCGCATTGCGTCTGCACATGCGCAGAATGATATTCCTACCGCACACCCAGCCCATCAGATGGCCCTTCACGAATGCTTCACTTCGATACCTCACTCGACCCCATTGGACCATTAGTAGCTCCCCTAGCTCCAAAGCGTCTATTTTCATACCTTTGGGCCACCGCGCATGCGCAGAATGCCGATAATTCAACCCCACACCCAGTCCATCAGACGGCCCTTCACGAATGCTTCACTTTGATACCTCACTCGACCCCACTGGACCATTAGGGGCTCCCCTAGCTCCAAAACGTCCATTTTCATACACTTTGGCAACGCGCATGCGCAGAATGCCGATATTTCAATCCCACACCCAGCCCATCAGATGCCCCTTCACATAGGCTTCACATTGATACCTCATACAAATCCATCGGCCCATTAGGGGCTGCCCTAGATCCCAAAACGTCTATTTACACACCCTTTTCCCACAATTCCCTGTCTGCGCATGCGCAGAATGGTGACAACGCTCCAGCCACTAGTTCAGTCAGATGCCCCCTCACATAGGCTTCACATGGATACCTCATACAACTCCACCGGCCCATTAAGAGCTCCCCTAGATCCCAAAACGTCTATTTCCATACCATTTTCACACAATTCCCTGTCTGCGCATGCGCAGAATGGTGACAACGCCCGAGCCGCTAGTCCAGTCAGATGCCACTTCACGAATGCTTCACTTTGATACATCACTCGACCCAATTGGTCCATTAGTGGCTCCCCTAGCTCCAAAACGTCTATTTCCATACCCTTTGGCCACCGCGCATGCGCAGATTTCCGATATTTCAACCCCACACCGAGCCCATCAGATGCCCCTTCACGAATGTTTCACTTTGATACCTCACTCGATCCCATTGGACCATTAGTGGCTCCCCTAGCTCCAAAAAATCTAGCAGGACCCATACAGGGTCCAGTTTTCGACACTAGGTGACCAAATCCCGACGAAATGGCCAGTTTTCGACACCGGATGTGCCGCCATCTTGAACATATTTGCCGCCAACTTGGACATGTCCCATAATGCACCGGGTCAAAATACTCGCTTCTGATTGGACGAGAGCTCTGTGACGGACTTGAAATACTCGCTTCTGATTGGACGAGAGCTCCGCATTGCCTCTGCGCATGCGCAGAATGATATTCCTACCGCACACCCAGCCCATCAGATGGCCCTTCACGAATGCTTCACTTCGATACCTCACTCGACCCCATTGTACCATTAGTAGCTCCCCTAGCTCCAAAACGTCTATTTTCATACACTTGGGCCACCGTGCATGCGCAGAATGCCGATATTTCAACCCCACACCCAGTCCATCAGATGCCCCTTCACGAATGTTTCACTTTGATACCTCACACGACCTCATCGGCCCATTAGGGGCTCCCCTAGCTCCAAAACGTCTATTTCGATACCCTTGGGCCACCGCGCATGCGCAGAATGCCGATATTTCAACCCCACACCCAGCACATCGGATGCCCCCTCACATAAGCTTCACTTTGATACCTCATATGACCCCACCGGACCATTAGGGGCTCCCCTAGATCCCAAAACGTCTATTTCCATACCCTTGGGCCACCGCGCATGCACAGAATGCCAATATTTCAATCCCACACCCAGGCCATTAGATGCCCCTTGACGAATGCTTCAATTTGATACTCGACGCAATCGGACCATTTTATCGAGGGACTACTTTTTCTCCGCGGAAGCTTTTTCCCGCGACCGCATCACCGCCAGACATGACCGCATCACCGCGGAGGAATACATGTAACTTTTTTTGACCTGGAAAAATTGGAACTCTTGTGTTGGAGGTAGCTTTTTGGTCAATTTGAAATACTCGTTTCTGATTGGACGACTTGAGCTGGTGGCGCCCCCTATCGATCGAAATTTGAGGGTTCCCGATTTGCCATTTCTAGCCATTGAACATAGGCAAATAACCTGCGCCAGATTCGTGCGCCCGAAAAATTGGACTCCATTTGCGGGCTACCTACTACTAAAACAATTTGCCATGATTGTATTTTTTATCTTTTATTTACGTGATATATATGACTGGAGCCTGGTACTCTGAAAAAACAGTTGTGTACAGAATTGCAGATCTACAATGTATATACTACATAGTGTAATTTTCCATGCTTGGTAAACACGGGCTGGCGCTTCAAAATATGACCATGTATGAGTATTATAGTGAGCTATATAATAATTTAGTGTTTCCAAGATGTTAAAATTAATTTTTTTTAACTTAAAAAAATTAAAATTAAAAAAAAAAAAAAAAAAATTACATTTTCAAAAAAAGCTACTCAGCCTTGTGGGTATTATAAGCTCTCTAGACGTCCAACACCAGATAACCATTTGAGCAATTTATTATTGTTGCTATATCGGTCTGTGTTATACTGATGCCAAATATCAGTGATAATGTTCAAAATGGACGGGTACTGTTTATTTGTTTATTTGCATATTTGATGTACATTTATGTTTCCTTGCATTTGACACTCTGCACTGTAGTCGTTGACAACAACACCGTGCATGTATGAGCTAGCGTTCATTGTTTTATCTGTATCAAACCGACTTTAAACGGGATATTATATTGACATAACCGGTTTCGCTCATTTAGAGCTTTTCAAATGACGAAGTTAACATGCTATTGGATACAATTTATACAGTGCAGCATGTCTACAATTATTGTTGCATGGTTACATAAAGTCATAATAACAGAACAAGTATAGTCACATACAAAACAATGATTACAGAGAGACGACTGCTGGTTGGTCATTCGTGGACGTTTCCATGTACTCAGACATGCGTACTTTACAGTTCTTGGTCTCCATATGGACCTAAAGACATGAGCAACTCATTTTCTGGAACCAGTCGGCGAATACTGAAATAATGTATCAATGACTCTGAATCGATCAAATAATTAAGTGATATATTTTCGGTATTAGCAATTGAGGGATTCCCCGTATTTATCAATGAACATTTTTTGTTTTTTCAACCGGATGCTTACATCGTCCGTGTTAAATTTGAAGGGAACGTAAACTCTGGTGAACCGTGCATGGGCAGTTAAAGCTTCTTCTTCATGGAATCCAAATCGTGTATCAGATATTTTTTACAATTTCCTCAAAGCAGTACTAAACGTTTCAACTTCGTTACGCTGGAACAACATAGAGGCCTCCATGTTTGAAGAATCGTGACGTCAGCGGACACTAGTTCTTCTGTGTCTGGAGATAAAAACGCGTCGATTGGAGGTGCAGTATTCGAGACCGTAGCTTAAAACATGAGGGTGCACTCCACGCTATGCCACGGTTTCGCACAAATGGCCCGATGATGATCAATACGGATCACACCAACACCTTGATCCAAAGTGAATGAGAGCGTATTATTCTGGTTTTATCCCTTTTATCTCGAAGTTTGTACTCCCACCCCCCAATCTTTTGGAAAAGTCGAAATGAAAAATTATTGACAATTTGGCTCGAATTTCAGCTATTTTTGCGTTTATTTTGCTCCTGATGCCTCATTCGAAAGCCGTTCACCACTCCCGATCTTTGTACATGGGTCTGATTGTCACGGTCAATGCATAATGCAATGATATTCTTATTGAGCTCGTAAACTCGTGATTTTTTAGCAAAAGTCGCAAAACCAAAGATGGGGTAGGGGGAAAGTGATTGACGGGATATCCGATAAAACTGCATACTGCAAGCAAGTGTCGCATACACAAGAAACTCGCAAACACTCCCAGACTTTCATAGCCTTGAGAACAGAAATTCTGAGAAAACACCCTAGCCTTAAGAGTGCACTCCACACTGGGCCACGGTTTCGCACAAATGGCCCCTCCCTAATTCTATAATAAGGAAGGACGCCCGATTTTGACAGCATGGTAATTCTCCTTGCCTTTCTACTAGCCGATATCTATAGTATCACCCTGCTGGACGTAACCATTTCTCCAAACGAGGATATAACAATTGCTTGTTGATCGCACCCACTCGCCACTACAGAGTCAATCGTGTCCGGAATTGAATATCTGGCGGGCCAAAATCCGCACTTTTTAGGGAAGCGAAAATGATGATTCCTTTATGGCGATAACATTTTACAAAAAACGAGTAGGTCGACCCCCTGTTTTTTTCGCCATTTTGAATTGTTCTTTGGACGGGAAACACTTTAACATACATAAAAAGAAAATCATTTCATACGTTTTCTCTGGTTTGCGGGTAGAATTTGACAGATTTTCATATATTTTATGGAGTTTTACAGAAAAGTTGAAGAAGGTTTAAGGAGGATTGTACGTATTTTCTATTCAATTTCAATAGCTCAGAAGTCTTCCGAAATAATGGCACGGGTAAGCCCATTTAGAAAATATATACTTTTACAGGGTTTTGTTAAAGATTTTACATCAGTTTGTGGCCGAAGATCCGAACCCATGGCTGTTTTTAGCCACACATCATTTAGGTGTGGAACGCACCCTTAATGTAGGCTCCATTGCGCGGTTATAATGAACGAGTAGGCCAAATATTGTATGTCCTCCTACACTACACTCGATAAAAGCGCCTATTCGAACCTTGTAATGATTTGATATGGAACAGGATGGTAAATATCGTTGATCTCAGTCAGAAATGTTTCCATTTTTTTGCATACTACATGATATGATAGCATTGGCCTTGCATATATGCTATTTAGAGCTATACAGAATTGCCTCCCCTTGGTTAGGCATGTATGTTACGATTAGTGACCTGTATGTCCTATTATTGTCAATGTGAATGTCAAAGTGATTAATTTTCGATACGGATCACACCAACACCTTGATCCAAAGTGAATGAGAGCGTAATATTCTGGTTTTATCCCTTTTATCTCGAAGTTTGTACTCCCACCCCCCAATCTTTTGGAAAAGTCGAAATGAAAAATTATTGACAATTTGGCTCGAATTTCAGCTATTTTTGCGTTTATTTTGCTCCTGATGCCTCATTCGATTGTCACGGTCAATGCATAATGCAATGATATTCTTATTGAGCTCGTAAACTCGTGATTTTTTAGCAAAAGTCGCAAAACCAAAGATGGGGTAGGGGGAAAGTGATTGACGGGATATCCGTTAAAACTGCATACTACAAGCAAGTGTCGCATACACAAGAAACTCGCAAACACTCCCAGATTTTCATAGCCTTGAGAACAGAAATTCTGAGAAAACACCCTAGCCTTAAGAGTGCACTCCACACTAGGCCACGGTTTCGTACAAATGGCCCCTCCCTAATTTTATAATGAGGAAGGACGCCCGATTTTGACAGCATCGTAATTCTTCTTGCCTTTCTATTAGCGGATATCTATAGTAT
Organism: Hanleya hanleyi; assembly: GCA_036873755.1. Classification (NCBI taxonomy): domain Eukaryota; kingdom Metazoa; phylum Mollusca; class Polyplacophora; order Lepidopleurida; family Hanleyidae; genus Hanleya; species Hanleya hanleyi. The sequence continues at coordinate 55,894 of JAVTVY010025732.1, forward strand.
CACCCTGCTGGACGTAACCATTTCTCCAAACGAGGATAAAACAATTGCTTGTTGATCGCACCCATTCGTCACTACAAAGTCAATCGTGTCCGGAATTGAATATCTGGCGGGCCAAAATCCACACTTTTTCGAGAAGCGAAAATGATGATTCCTTTATGGCGATAACATTTTATAAAAAACGAGTAGGTCGACCCCCTGTTTTTTCGCCATTTTAAATTGTTCTTTTGACGGGAAACACTTTAACATACAAACAAAGAAAATCATTTCATACGTTTTCTCTGGTTTGCGGGTAGAATTTGACAGATTTTCATATATTTTATGGAGCTTTTCAGAAAAGTTGAAGAAGGTTTAAGGAGGATTGTACGTATTTTCTATTCAATTTCAATAGCTCAGAAGTCTTCTGAAATAATGGCACGGGTGAGGCCATTTAGAAAATATATACTTTTACAGGGTTTTTGTTAAAGATTTTACATCAGTTTGTGGCCGAAGATCCAAACCCATGCTAGGTTTCAGCCGCACATCATGTAGGTGTGGAATGCACCCTTAATGTAGGCTCCATTGCGCGGTTATAATGAACGAGTAGGCCAAATATTGTATGTCCTCCTACACTACACTCGATAAAATCGCTTATTCGGACCTTGTATTGACTTGATATGGAACAGGATGGTAAATATCGTTTATCTCAGTCAGAAATATTTCGATCTTTTTGCATACTACATGATATGATAGCATTGGCCTTGCATATATGATATTTAGACCTATAGAGAATTGCCTCCCCTTGGTTAGGCATGTATGTTACGATTAGTGACCTGTATGTCATATTATTGTCAATGTGAATGTCAAAGTGATTAATTTTCAATACGGATCACACCAACACCCTGATCCAAAGTGAAGGAGAGCGTATTATTCTGGTTTTATCCCTTTGATCTCGAAGTTTGTACTCCCAACCCCCAATCTTTTGGAAAAGTCGAAATGAAAAATGATTGACAATGTGGCTCGAATCTCAGCTATTTTTGCGTTTATTTTGCTTCTGATGCCTCATTCGAAAGTCGGTCACCACTCCCAATCTTTGTACATGGGTCTGATTGTCACGGTTAATGGATAATGCAATGATATTCTTATTGAGCTCGTAAACTCGTGATTTTTTAGCAAAAGTCGCAAAACCAAAGATGGGGTAGGGGGAAAGTGATTGACGGGATATCCGATAAAACTGCATACTGCAAGCAAGTGTCGCATACCAAGAAACTCGCAAGCACTCCTAGATTTTCATAGCCTTGAGAACAGAAATTCTGAGAAAACACCCTAGCCTTAAGAGTGCACTTCACACTAGGCGCATAATGAGGAAGGACGCCCGATTTTGACAGCATGGTAATTCTTCTTGCCTTTCTAATAGCCGATATCTATAGTATCATCCTGCTGGACGTAACCATTTCTCCAAACGAGGATAAAACAATTGCTTGTTGATCGCACCCACTCGCCACTACAAAGTCAATCGTGTCCGGAATTGAATATCTGGCGGGCCAAAATCCACACTTTCTCGGGAAGCGAAAATGATGATTCATTTATGGCGATAACATTTTACCAAAAGCGAGTAGGTTGACCCCCTGTTGTTTTCGCTATTTTAAATTGTTCTTTGAACGGAAAACACTTTAACATACATAAAAGGAAAATCATTTCATACCTTTTCTCTGGTTTGCGGGTAGAATTTGACAGATTTTCATATATTTTATGGAGCTTTTCAGAAAAGTTGAAGAAGGTTTAAGGAGGATTGCACGTATTTTCTATTCAATTTCAATAGCTCACAAGTCTTCTGAAATAATGGCACGAGTGAGCCCATTTAGAAAATATATACTTTTACAGGGTTTTTGTTAAAGATTTTACATCAGTTTGTGGCCGAAGATCCGAATCCATGCCAGTTTTTATCCGCACATCATATAGGTGTGGAATGCACCCTTAATGTAGGCTCCATTGCGCGGTTATAATGAACGAGTAGGCCAAATATTGTATGTCCTCCTACACTACACTCGATAAAAGGGCTTATTCGTAGCTTGTAATGACTTGATATGGAATAGGAAGGTAAATATCGTTTATCTCAGTCAGAAATTCTTCGATTTTTTGCATACTACATGATATGATAGCATTGGCCTTGCATATATGCTATTTAGACCTATACAGAATTACCTCCCCTTGGTTAGGCATGTATGTTACGATTAGATAGATAGATAGATAGATATTTATTCACCAATAATTATACACTAACAATACAAAGACATGATTTCAGAAAACTTTGGCGGGAATAAAACCCCTGGGGGCTTGTTCTATCCCGTAACACTTACAAAAAACGATGGTACAGATACGGTAGGTGAAAGTTTTTAACACACAAATACAGAATTGAACAGGGCAAGTTAATGCATAGCACGTGATACTATAAGGGGAAAAACAGGCTACATTTCAATGAGATAAGACTTGAGCTTGGATTTAAATAGTGAGGATGAGAATATAGATCTGAGCGGAGAGGGAAGTTTGTTCCATTCCCGTGGTCCTGCTACTCTCAGAGTATGGAAAGAAAAATTTGTCTTATAGAATGGTCTGTAAAGATTAATTTGCTGGTTCCTTGTTTGATATCGATGCACTGCAGAAAGTCTTGTAAAATAATTTTTAAGGCGTTTCGGTATAATTTCAGGGTGATACATAAAAGTATGTACAAAAGTTAGGGAAACATATAGGTGAAGTTTAGTTAGAGGCAGGATTTTTAATTTCGAAAAGAGAGGCTGCGTATGATCACGTTTATTGGATGAAGTGAGAACTCTTATTACGCGTTTCTGTAGTACAATCAACGGGTTAAGATGAGTAAGGTAAGTATTGCCCCAAAGAATGTTACAATAAGACAGATAGGGATATATCATAGAATAATACAGAATATAAAGTGTTTTCTTGTTAACAGAGTTTTTTATATGATTAATAACTCCTGTATTTCTTGAGATTTTTTTGCAGATATAATCTATGTGAGTTGTCCAACTTAGTTTATTATTCAAGATTATGCCCAGGAATTTAAAGTTACTAACCTCTTCAATTTCTTGGCCAGCTATTTCTAGTTTTGGGACGTTTCTCAAGCGTTGTATTTTACTTGGGCTAACTATCATATATTTAGTTTTTTTGACATTTAAAGATAGGCGATTTGCACAAAACCACGTATGTAGTTTCTGCAGTTCGTCTGACATAATTCGAGCAGCATCCGCCAAGTGTTTGGAAGAACAAACTGCATTCGTGTCATCAGCAAAAAGAATCAGTTTGAGATAATCTGTTACGTTATTAATATCATTTATATATAACAAGAATAAAAGCGGTCCAAGAATAGATCCTTGTGGTACACCGCATGTGATATCGGTAGGAGAAGAGATTATATTATTATACGAAACAGACTGTGTCCTACCAGAAAGGTAGCTTCTGAACCAGTTATTGGGTGACCCGCGGAAACCGTAGTGATATAGTTTGGAGATTAAGATATCATGATTGACTGTATCAAACGCCTTGGAAAGGTCCAGAAACATAGCTATGCTGCAATTTTTTGATTCTTTTGAAGCCACCAAGTCATCGTAGAGAGATATCGCAGCCTGTGAAGTGGAGTGATTAGACCTAAATCCGAATTGGTTCTCCGAGATGATGTCATTCTTTTCCAGAAAAGTGAGCATCATGTTTACTGCAATTTTTTCCAGGATCTTGCTAAAGCACGGCAGGACTGATATTGGCCTATAATTCTCAAATAACATGGACTCGCCACATTTAAAGATTGGTGTAACCTTTGCATATTTCAGACAATCAGGTACCATTCCAAGTTTGAAAGACAGGTTTATGATATGAGCAAGAGGAACAGAAACAGAAGAAGCTACAAGTTTTACAATGGACATAGAAATACCATCCAACCCCGGTGCGGCCGATTTCAAGCCCACAATAACATTCTGAACATCATTTGGAGTTGTTGGAGAAAAATCAAAACTTTCAGCAGGTGCAGTGCCAAGGAATTCATCAAACGTTTTTGAAACCGGAGGAATTTTTGAGTCTAAATTAGACGCTAGTGAGCTAAAATATTCGTTAAATTTATTAGCAATGGCAAGACTGTCGGTTTCCTCTTCACCATTAATTAAAAATGTTTTAGGTAGAGACGCGTTTTTCTTCCGATTCATCAACTGGTTTAATATTTTCCAAGTTCCTTTAATGTCTTGATTGCACTGGTTGAATTTGTTTTCGAAGTAGTTCTTTTTTTGAAAGCCGAATAGTATGATTTAATTTGTTCCTGTAAGCTCTATAATCTGTATGTGCATTGTCATCCCGACTGCAAAGATACCGCCGATATAAGCGATTTTTTTCATGGATAGAGGTAAGTATTCCATGGGTTATCCATGGTTTGATAATACGCTTACAAGATGCCGGGATTGTATTCACTGGAAAGCAATCATTATACACTATGTTAAATTCGGTCAGAAAATTGTCTAACGCAACACTACAGTCATCTTCTTCTTGAACTACAGTATCCCAATTTATATCTTTCGTTCTCAGAGCAAATTCTTCCTTTTTTTCTGGACTAACACGTCGATAGGTTATGTTAGAACGCGGGGGATTATATTCCTGAGTGGACTGTAGTAAATGAAAAATCGGAAAGTGATCAGTTATATCTGTTAAAAATATTCCTGATAGAAGATTATCTTCATGAAAATTTATAAAAATGTTATCTATGAGCGTTGCTGTATGCGATTTGACTCTAGTAGGTTTAGTAATCTGTGGGAAAAAATACTGCGATTTCATGATTTCAAGAAAATCTTTCGATGGGCTATGGGTATCAGTTTTGAATAAGTCGATATTGAAATCGCCCATAAGAATACATTTATTCCGTTCTATGTCAGGTGTTTTAAGCAAAGAAGTTAGATGATTGTTGAACGCATTAACGTTTTTACCAGGGGGTCGGTAGAATATACCAACTAAGTATTTGATATCGTTGAAGATCAGTTCTAGAAATAATGTTTCAAATTCGCCATCATTGTCAAGAAATGATAAGTCATTCCGTATTTTGCATGATTTAATAGAATCCTTAACATATAGGACAAGACCCCCACCCTTTCTCTTACTTCTTGATGATGGAAATGATGTGTATCCAGGAATCTCAAATAACTTTTCAGTCGAGGGATCTAACCAGCTCTCAGAAAAACCTAGGACAGAGAAACTATGCTTCAAATTATAGATAAATCCTGTAATTTCCGAGAAGTGTTTTTTAAGACTCCTGGCATTCATATGTAAAAACGACAGCGATTCATTGCCAGGAGGGATTTTTATGTTAGGTTCTTCTAAAAATGATGTCTCTGTGAAATAATTGGATTGATGGATATCAATATTCCTCCAGTGTGAAATTTCATATTCATTGTCGTCCGTTTGAGTTTTGCTGTGATCAATATCATTCAGTGCAATCGGATTAAAACATTTATTGTCGAGGAATGAGATATCAACACTGGTATTTGTTCTAGTCGGCAAAATATCAGGTTCAGGAAGATCTGCATTAAAAAATGGTAATGCTGTTATTGGCTCCGGGAATGGAACACCCTCATTACCTACGTCATGAGTATACATGGTGCTTATCAAGATTAATAGACAAGTTCCAGTAGCCTGTTTTTATAAACCCGAGGAAGGAGAATGGCGAATGCCCAGTATGTACAAAAAATAAACATGAAAAAATACTGATAGTGCAAAAATAACAAAATAAAATATACAGATGACAGCATACTGCTGTAACAGATGTGATGTGTGACAACATTGAAGTTACACACATAAAGTAGAGGCAAGTTAACGTGGATTCACTCCTGGTACTATATCTCTCGTTTCAGTTCGACATCGAAATTATTGGGCCCAGGTAAATTCAGTTGAATAGTATAGGAGAGGCAAAATTGGAGGAAGAAACGGACAATATAGTAAAAGGTAATTATATAACGGAAGAAAATCCTTTGTCGTCATAAATTACATATTTACAACATATGCAACACAGTCCCATAGGCAAAAAATGAATAATAGAGTACATACATTCGTATATACGCATACATACATCTGCACATACATACATATATACATATATACATAAAATACATACACATGCACACATACACATACATGCATACATACACACACACGGACAAAGATATATACATACATTATAGCATATACAGTATTCACTTTTATACAGATACAGAACTCAAGCACTTGTCAGTTTATGTTTTGTCAATGACTAGAGTAACAGTAGATAACTGTAAGTTTCAAGACTATAAAACACCCGTGTTTAACTGCGTAAAAGCAATGTGTTCGTATTGAAACAGCCCCGGATAAGGTACACGTTGAACCATACTAATGTGACAGTAGTGTATATTTCACCGTGGCTGTTATAATACATGGTTATTTCTCACTTAACTCTATGTGAACTTCACTCAGTTGCGATAGATTGCAGACAAGGCTATTCATTAAGAGAAATAGTACATGCAACACGATCCCTATTCAAATAGAGTTTGTAACTATAATACAGTTACGGATCGAGTGAGGACACATACCAAGATAAAATACACGCTGAGTCATAGTATTGTGGCCAGTTATAGTACGAATGACTGTGTATATGTTCAATTCCCGTTTGAGGTTAGAAATGTAGTTTACACAGAAAAATACATTTCACTGCAGCTATTATAAGACATATATTGTTATTCTACACTTAACCCCGCGTGAAATTCACTCACTTGCGGTCGATTGCAGAAAAGACTATTCATTAATATAAATAGTTGTACATGCAGCACGATCTCAATTCTAATAGAGTCTAATCTCTATTGTATTACGAAATACGGCTCTCGAGTGGCAGACACATGCTTGGGGAGAAAATGTTCAAGGTGCAGGGGTACTGCTGGAAACTTGTAACTGATCATAGAGTGAATAAGACCGAGTTATCCCTCTAAGTCATACAATCAACACCTGTGTTGAAAAATTTGAATTGTGTCGAACGAGGTTTACTAATTCAAAAGAGGGCATACAGCAAATTCTAGTATTTTCCTGCTCTCAAAGCGAAAATTGAATAAAGAATAATTAGAGTAACGATATTGTTATTTGTTCTCATTGCTGTGCCGTCAATCGGGAATTGTGAGGTAGTTGACAGCTACAGAAAATGCTTGGTATCCCTGCCCCTTAAAACGCAAAGCATGGTAAGGTTCCGTGGTCATCTATGAAAGACATTTGAACTATACATTTTAAGTTTGTCAGAATTCAGAGAAGAAATCTCCAGCATAAAGTAGTAGGAGAACAGTAATCCGATTGACAGATCGCATTAACATTTCTGAATTGAGCGGTTTCATTTACTATAGTGGTTATTTGACACTTCAGGTGAAGCAAAATACAAATAAAATAACTTATGAACTTGGAGCAACTCAAAGGCAATAAACAAATATACAGACTTATATATAGACTTTTTGTCGAGACTCACTTTTTGTTTTGTTTTGTACAGTTCTTAGAATACAATGTTCTGTTACAGTTCTTGACATTACTCACGCTCGCTCACCACCTGACACCTGTCGAAGCTGAGATGGCCTTCTCACAGTCTGTATTTTCCGGTTGTCTCTCTTTTTGCCGAGGATGTTTTCCAGTGTCTCCCCAATGCTCCATCTTTTAACTTCGTCGTTTTTTGTCTTCATGAAGATCTTTCCATCCACAGACCAAGATGAAACGACATCTGGATGGTTGAAAGCCTCCTTCAGCAGTTGTTGATTTTTTTGTGTTAAGTCCTCTTTGATCACGATGCCCGAACCCTTTAGCACACGTCGTCGTTTGATGGAATCGGATTTATGCTTTATGTCATAAAATTTAACAATGACAGCGCTCGGACCGGGACCAGTGTTTACTCCGTGGGGGACTGCTCGGTGGGCAATATCTATGTCTGTATATTTGATCTCCATTCCGAGTTTGGAGTTCAGTATATCCATTGCCTTTTTCGTGCAGTCGTCTATAGTTTCACTGGCACTTTGCCCACCCACTCCATAAATGCGAATACTGTGCTTTCTAGTGTATTGTTCTAACTGATTGTTATGGGCCTCTGCTAGATCTATCCTCTTGTGTAATTTGTCGATTTCGTCCTGCATGAGTTCCTTCTCGATGCTCAGTGCCTTCATGTCGTCCCGTAAAACGTCGTTATGCTGTTCCACCTCGAATAATCTGCCCTCAAGCTTTTCTATCTTGTCCGTGAGATCGTTCACTATACATTCTTTTGTTTTTGTCAGTTCTAGTCTGAAGTCATCTTTCGTAATTACATTGTCAAGTTTTGACAAAATTTCATGAAGTTTACCTTCGATACCTCCCGCTTCATTGTTCGCCGCCATCTTGAATATCCTGGTATTTTCTCACCGCTCGTAATATCCTCGTAATACAACTCCAACGAGTAAGCAATACCACAGAATTAAACAGAGAATGCTTCCACAGTGCCCAATAAACTTTTCGGAATACTTCTAACGTGAGATTGGCCGACCAAGACGTATGGTGTAAAAATTTGTTCAGGAGCTCCTCACACCCAACTTGCTCAATCCGCCATCTTGTATCTGACTCAATCTGTAGAGCTACGTATAGGCGCACATGTGTGACATGGTGTATAAAACACGTCCCTCTGGATCCCACACCCCATTCCTACGGTTACAGAGCCATGACGGACACCCATCCCTATGCGACTCGCATTTTACAGCATGCGACCGTGGTTAATTCATTCACGGGTTACAGAGCAGTGGTTCGGTCCATGTTTGGAGATGGCGACGACAACGAGGGGCGACGCCAGATCCTGAAAGAGTTCACAGAAGCGGTCCTCGACAGAGTTCACTCGATGGAGAGGTGTGCTATCACTCACCACTACTGGACTATGCCAGCCATCCTTGATGCCCGGACTATGGACCACGAGAACTCACGCCGGAACCAGCGACGGCTCGTTGGCCTAGTAATGATCTTTGCCCTATTGACCCTGGCGCTGTGGCAATGACAGCGAAAGAAAAAGAACGGCTCTTCAGAGCCTCCACAGATGCGCTTATGTGCAACCGATATATGATTGTCAGTCACAGTGTGCATCATTCACCGATCGTCATTGGGTCAACCATGTTACCGAGGGACCTGACCGTAAATACGAGAGACAGTCAGAGTGTGTGTCATTCACCGTTCGTCATTGGGTTAACCATGTCACCAGTCCTACGAGCCATCCTTCCCCCTACACCCCGGGTGGGGTTACACGTCTATGAAGATAAAGTCACCATCGTTGAAGACCGTGGAATTGTTTGCTGGTCGCGCGCTGAGACCGTATCGAATACGGATGTTGAGCGGTGAGCTCGACGGAAACCTCATCCACATAGACAATGCCATCTACATACACCGTGGACCCTTCTTCCCACGCCTGGGCCGTTACCAAGACCCTTCGCGAGGCTTCACCCTAAATCCCGATCTGTGGACAGCCTTTGAGAAAGTGGTGCCTATTGTGGACCAGCTGTTTACACCGGACGAGCGGTCAGCTGTTCAGTTGGAGTGGGCTCGTGCCCTGAGTGAAGCGGCGGCAGAACCCAATGAACAAATTACCAAACCTAGCAATGAAGCGGAGGCAGACGACGATGCCATTGATTATCCGGCTAGACTGTCAGCCCAGTGACATGAACACCCGATCCTTTGATCTCACGTCATAAACTTTTTCTCCCTATAAATACGAGAGACAGTCAACTCTTGTACCATTCACGTACTGACCATGACGGAGCATATCATACGGGCGTTTCTCAGCTTGACCGCCGAGGTCTTCCTGCACGTCTATGCGGATAAGGTCGATATCATGGAGGAGGTAGGAGACATCTGTGATGCAGACCCTACACAACCGTGCCCGGCTCATATTCGTCTGTCCCGGGAGGGCTGGACCAAATTCAAACGGGTGTTGTCTGGTGAACTGGACGGCGACCTCATCCACTTGTGTCACGATGTGTACATCCGACGCGGCCCCTTCTTTGCTCAATTGACTAGGCTAGATGGGGGTACAGTGCATTTTACCCTTTACCCTGTTCTATGGTCTGCATCGGAAGATGCCATGGCAGATGTGGATCAAGTGCTTACGGAGGAAGTGCGGTCATCAGACGAGTTGGACTGGTTATTCACCATGGACTATATGCTGGTAGAAGCCGAAGAAGAAAATCAGAAAGAAACTCCGGCCCAAGATATACCGTTATAAATAAACGATAGAGCCAGGGTCCATCATCATTTGTCACCATGAAGAGCTGGGAAAAGGTGTTGGATAACTTATGCTACAGCCCCGACAGTCCGGCGGCCTATAATGCATTGTCGGCTCTCTATCGAGCGGCCAAACCTCAGGGGATACAACGTGCCCAAGTCCGAGATTGGTTAAAAACACAAGACACCTATACCTTACATCGATCTGTCCGTCGCCATTTTCTACGGAACCGGGTCATCGTGGGAGGAATAGATTCCCAGTGACAAGCGGATTTGGTCCATATGAGCGCCTTTGCCAAACACAACGATGGAAATCGGTATATCTTGACGTGCATCGATATCCTGTCGAAGTATGCGTGGGTGGTACCCATCCGGACGAAAACGGGGACGAATCTCATAGCGGCGTTCAAGGACATCTTCAAGACCGGGCGCAAACCCTTGTATTTGCAAACCGACGAAGGCACAGAATTCCTCTACAGACCGTTCCAACAGTTTCTGAAAGCCCAGAAGATGTTTTTCTTCCATACGTACAACGAGACCAAGGCTTCCGTTGTGGAAAGGTTCAACAGGATATTCAAAGGCCACATGTATAAATATTTCACCTATAAGAATACAAGGCGGTACATCGATGTTCTCCCGAACTTGTGAGTGGTTGCAATCGAGCCTATCACCGGAGTATAGAGAGAGCCCCCATTACCGTCACCCAACGCAATGAAGCCCAAGTCAGGCGTATATTGTACACCAGGCAATCGCAGCGAACGCCGAAGGAGGTGTTCAAGGTCGGTGACCCTGTACGGATCAGTAAAGGCAAAGGTCAATTTGAGAAAAGTTACTTGCCCAACTGGAGCGATGAGCACTTCCTGATTAAACGGCGCCTACCCCGACAGCAGCGAGTCTATGAACTGGAAGATTTTCAAGGGGAACCGTTGCTAGGGACGTTTTACGAGACGGAATTACAGCCTGTCGTAAAAACAAAGCAAGACTACTACACAGTGGAGCAAATTTTGAAAACGGAACGCCGACGTGGCAAACTGTTTCATTTCGTCAAATGGCAAGGCTGGCCCAGTTCCTTCAATTCCTGGGTCGCGGCCAACCAGGTGAAACGACTATAAAGCCAGATACCACTACCGTCATCCTTCATTCCACGTTCGACCACGTTGCTATGGACAAACAGCAGCTGCCTCTGAACACAGCGTCTCCCAAAACGCGCAAAGCGCAAGTGGGTTTGTAGTGATATTGCTAACCCTGCTGAGTGTGTTGTACGGAGGTGTGTTTTACGACGTAGCCTATCTCAGCACTCTACTTAACCAACTTAGAACTCCAGATGTGAGTGGCAGTCAAACCAGTCTACAGAACTTCTCTACACCAGTCACCTCCGTGATCGAAACGAGCCCAGTCATCACCACCACCAAACCACGTGTACAAGCATCGAGCTCCACGCCAAGTATACAGTCAACACCTACATCAAGTACACCCACTACGTCTGAAAACCCACCGGATTTCGTCACTCACGGTGAACGCCCATCGACAACGACAGCCGACGTTGTGCCCACCACCACTCCAGTTCACTCTTACCAAATTTACAAGAGCGGGTTGCCACGTCAGCGCATACAGCTCGAACCATGGACCTTCGGTGGCAGCATCCCTTCACTTGCGTCATCGCAGGACCGACGGGCTTCAGCAAAACGCACTTCGTCAGGAAGCTCCTTTAACACGCCGACAGCATGATCACCCCACCCATTGCTCAAGTCGTGTGGTGTTACGGAGAATGGCAGGCAGCGTATGCAGCAATGCCCCATATCACGTTCGTGGAAGGCCTACTTAACCTGGCCGATTTAGAACCCGACACCTTGGTGGATCTGGATGATCTCATGGCGGAGACGGATGCGCGCGTCACCCAACTCTTTATCAAAGGCAGCCATCATCGACGGCTCAGCATCATCTACATTGTGCAGAATCTGTTCAGTAAAAACAAAGAACATCGGAACATCAGCTTAAATGCCCACTACCTGGTGGTCTTCAAAAACCCGAGAGATACCACTCAACTCCTGCACCTGGCGAGACAGATATATCCCGGCCGCACACCGTTTGCGTTGGAAGCCTTTAAAGATGCCACAACCCCTCAGCACGGGTATATGCTCTTCGACCTCAAACAAGCCACCCCCGACCACCTTCGACTACGGACCGGCATCTTTCCCGGAGAGACCCACCACGTGTACATGCAAAAATAATGTAAACACATCCACAGTGGCTCCCCCAGCTGGGGTGTGTGTGTTTGATGATGGGGATAATAAAAAGAATTAATACCACATCATGGTTGACTTTGTCTCTGTTCGATATTCAGGAGCTAGCCCGCAAAAGGATAAAAAGAGCAGAATTGTGGGTTCTAGCATTAGTTGTACATGATGTCTGCGCGAGTACGGAAGCACGCCCCGACGCTTCGTGTATTGAAGACGGCCCCACCCGAGTTGGTCCGAACCATTGTACGCGGTGCGGACCCTGACCTGGTACGCTGTCGGTGCGAGATCGGGTACAACCTGTTAAAAGGTAACGTACCACTGACTCCGGCTCAGAAGACCAAGTTGACCAAGCATAAGACAGGTCTCCGAACCCTAGTCCAGAATGCAACGAGGACATGGGCTGGGGAACATACTCGGGAGTATCGTCAAAACGTTCCTGCCCTTGGTGACGCGTGGGGTGAAAGCGATCGGCAAACAAGTGGTACACAGTGGACTGCAAGTCGCCGGTGATGTCTTGGGTGGCACGGCACCCAAAGAAGCCTTGAAACGGCGGGCCAAAGAAGCGGGAGGCCACGCACCAGTCGACGACCGACCCAGCGACGACGCACATCGAAGACCCAGGATATCTTTTCTTAAACATGTCCTTAATCCACGCAGAGTCCTGCCCCTCCACCAACAGTGAATTTGATAGACGAATGCCGAACAAGGATTATGGGTGGAGCATCTCCCGCTCTCCAGCATCAACGAAACAGGGCCCATCGAGTTCACCATCAGTAATGCAGATACGGCCTATGTGGATTTAGCCCATACATACTTGTATGTGAAAGCAAATGTCGTCAATGGGGATGGCTCCAATATCGTCCAAGCTGCAACAGTGGGCCCGACGAATCTCTGGCTGCACTCTATGTTTCAACAGGTTGATATTTTTATCAGCGACAAACTCATCAGTGACTCGACCAACACGTACCCCTATCGAGCCTACATCGAGACACTGTTGTCGTATGGACGAGAGGCTAAAGGATCTCAGCTGACAGCCGCTTTATTCTACCAGGACACAGCCGAGCACACTTTGGGCGCGGGAATTTCATTCTGTGAAACAGCCACCGGTCAAATCAACCAGGACGAAGAGAATATGATCAGTCGGGAGGACTACGCGAACGGATACACGTTGTTCTGTTTCGATCTGTCCCCCACCTTAGAGAACGACCATCAGCTGGCCCTGGCCAAGCAAGGCAATTTACGGTTGGAAATCCACTTTGCACGACCCCTCGGGACCACCGTCAATGTGATCTACTACGCCGAGTTTGACAACATCATTCAAGTGGACAAGGCGCGCAACGTCCTGTGTAACTTTTCCACCTAACATGGATACAGACCAGATAACCACCGTGCTGGAGAATGACCCAGGGACACGTATGGTCTTTCAAGGGGTGTTCGCCCGAGATGTGTTCCCATTAGACCGTATGTATCCTGCTGCATACGTTCTCAACACGGACCCGATGGATCGGCCCGGTGAACATTGGGTGGCCGTGTACTTGGCAGAACAGCAGGGCGAATACTTTGACCCGTACGGCCTGCCACCCCTCCATCCCGATTTAACAGAACGGCCGGATATCCCGCGCGCGCTGCGGCCGGGCCGGGCCGGGCCGGGCCGGGAAGGGTTGATAGGAGTTTCCCCCTATTGTAGGGGTAAAGTCCGTGTTCCGCTTTTTATTTTTTCTTCTGGAGAAACTTTTCATGCACCCACCCTACCTCTCTCAGCAGGCCCCGATAAACCCGCGGAACCAATATTCGCCCTTTGGGATAGGGTTGATAGGGGTTTCCCCCTATTTTAGGGGTAAAGTCCGTGTTCCGCTTTTTATAGTTTCGGGACAAATCCTAAATTTACATACACTCACTCCCCCACCCTACCTCTCTCAGCAGGACTTGATAAGCCCGGGGACCGATATCAGCTTTTTGGAATAGGGTTGATAGGAGTATATTCTACGGTAAAGTCCGTGTTCCACTTTTTATATCTGGAGAAATTTTACATGCACCCACCCTGCCTCTAGAGGGCAGCACCATCGATGCCAAAGGGGAATCTCCTTTTTGTTTGTTTATTTTTTGCGGAGATATACTGGACAATAAACGCTCGACCCTCGGGTCGCACGGATACTAGACTCGTCCTAATAACATCGTCCAACACCTATAGATTATGTTATATATAAGTCTTCCTTCCCATGGTTTCACGGAAAAACCCTGACCTTGAACTAGTGAGATCACGTGACCTTCCCGTGATGGAAAAAACCCAGAACCGAGTCGGTAGATGCATTCCATACAGTCAGACATACCCAGGTCACGCCCGATTCACGCAGACCGGAAGTGACGTCATACACCTGCGCACTCCCCATGATGGAAAACCCCCAGTAACAAGTCAGTACATGCATTCTATACAGTCAGACGAGGTCAAAATACTCGCTTCTGATTGGCTGTCAAAGGTCACGGTATGCAAATTTTTGAGGTCAAAGGTCAATAAGCTATTTAATACTCTTTCTATACTCGCAGACCGGAAGTGACGTCATACCACACACCTGCGCACTCCCCGAGGTGGAAAACCCCAGAAACAAGTCAGTACATGCAATTCATACAGTCAGACGAGGTCAAAATACTCGCTTCTGATTGGCTGTCAAAGGTCACGATATGCAAAATTTGTTAGGTCAAAGGTCAATAAGCTATTTAATACTCTTTCTATACTCGCAGACCGGAAGTGATGTCATACCACACACCTGCGCACTCTCCGTGATGGAAAAACCCCAGAACAAAGTCAGTACATGCATTCCATACAGTCAGACGAGGTCAAAATACTCGCTTCTGATTGGCTGTCAAAGGTCACAATTGGAACTCTTCTGTGTTCGGAGGTAGTTTTTCTCCCCAATATGCAAATTTTTGAGGTCAAAGGTCAATGAGAATCAATATCCACAACAGGTCAGTACATGCATTCCTATCATTCAATATGACCTTGAACTATCACGTGACCTCCCCGTGATGGAAAAAACCCAGAACCAAGTCAGTACATCCCATACAGTCATACCCAGGTCACGCTCGATTCACGCAGACCGGAAGTGACGTCATACCACACACCTGCGCACTCCCCGTGATGGAAAAACCCCAGACACAAGTCAGTACATGCATTCCATACAGTCAGACATACCCTCAGCCCTCTATATACTTGGTACTACTTTCTGGCCGCGGAGGCAGATCGCATCACCGCCAAACCGCGTCACCGCGGAGGAATTCCCTAACATGTCTAAACATGATCCAAGGTCAGATGATGGACGGGATGAGAGGATACAGGTCAGTACATGCTCAAATGCACTCATTGACCTTTGACCTCGGTCACGTGATATGCAAATTTTTGAGGTCAAAGTTCAATAAGGCCCAATATGCTCGCTGTATACTACTCCCCCCCAAATTTGGGGGGAAGGCTACCACTTTCCCTAGCGTATCTTCTCGTAGTAGGGAGTCTCGCTGGACTACAATTATCTGGGCGAACAT
The DNA here is from genome assembly GCA_036873755.1 of Hanleya hanleyi. NCBI lineage: Eukaryota > Metazoa > Mollusca > Polyplacophora > Lepidopleurida > Hanleyidae > Hanleya > Hanleya hanleyi. Next base: position 71,916 of record JAVTVY010025732.1, read on the forward strand.
GGATGTGAATTTGGAATAGCTAAATTGTACGAACAGATACCAAAACCTCACTTTAATGTCATTCGAATACAAGAATGGAAACCCGGAAATTATTACTACGTTGAATGACATACTTCTTTCACATACATGTTAGTAGTATATAGTACCATTTTCGAGGTCTCGGTGCCTCACTGCGCATGCGCGAGAAAGTGGTGTGAGCAGGAGTGTTGTGCGCAGGTATGAGATTTTGTGGCGGTTTTGTGGCGGTGTTCTGCGCAAGTGTGACGTCATGTATGACGTCACTTCCGGTCTGCGTGAATCGGGCGTGTGTATTCCTCCGCGGTGATGCGGTCAGGTGGTGATGCGGTCTGCCTCCGCGGACAGAAAGTAGTCCCAAATTCTCCGGCGTTCTCCGGCAATCTTCAGGGACGAGAGGGGTCCCCAGTGTACCGATTGGGTTGTATGAGGTATCAATGTGAATCATTCGTGAAGGGGCATCTGATGGGATGGGTGTGCGGTTGAAATATCGTCATTCTGCGCATGCGCGGTAGACCAAGGCTATGGAAATCGACGTTTTGGGGTCTAGGTGGGTCACTAGTGGTCCGATGGAGTCGAGTGAGGTATCAATGTGAAGCATATGTGAGGGGGCATCCGATGGGCTGGGTGTGAGGTTGAAATATGGTCATTCTGCGCATGTGCGGTAGACCAAGGGTATGGAATAGACGTTTTGGGATCTAGGGGAGCCCCTAATGGTCCGATGGAGTCGTATGAGGTATCAATGTGAAGCATTCGTGAAGGAGCATCCGATGAGGTGCGTGTGGGGTTGGAAAAATGTCATTCTGCGCATGCGCAGTAGACAAAGGGTATGGAAACAGACGTTTTGGGATCGAGGGGGGTCCCTAATGGGCCGATGGAGTAGTGTCTCGGTCGTTGTCCACATTCTGCGCATGCGCAGACAGGGAATTGTGGGAAAAGCGTATGGAATAGACGTTTTGGGGTCTAGGGGGCCACTAATGGGCCGATGGAGTCGAGTGAGGTATCAATGTGAAGCCTATGTGAGGGGGCATCCGCCTGGAGTAGTGTCTCGGTCGTTGTCCACATTCTGCGCATGCGCAGACAGGGAATTGTGGGAAAAGCGTTTGGAATAGACGTTTTGGGGTCTGGGTGGGCCACGAGTGGGCCGATTGGATCGAGTGAGGTATCAATGTGAAGACTATGTGAGGGGGCATCCGTCTGGACTAGTGTATCGTTCGTTGTCCACATTCTGCGCATGCGCAGACAGGGAATTGTGGGAAAAGGGTATGGAAATAGACATTTTGGGGTCTAGGTGAGCCCCTAATGATCCTATGGTGTCGTAGCAGGTCTTATTTTGAAGCTCTCGTGAGGGAGCCCCTGCCTGGACTAGTGTTTCGTTCGTGTTCAACATTCTGCGAATGCGCAGACAAGGAATTGTGGAAAAAGGGTAGGAAATAGACGTTTTGGGGTCTAGGTAGGCCCCTAATGGTCTGATGGGATCGAGTGAGGTATCAATGTGAAGCATTCGTGAAGCAGCATCCGACTGGGTAGATGTGACGTAAAACTTCTTGCGCAGTATACCAAGTATACGGAAATAGACATTGTGGCCCCGACATGGGTCACTATGGGTCAGATGGAGTCGTATGAAGTCTTATTTTGAAGCTCTCATGAAGCAGCATCCGCCTGGACTAATGGTTCGTCCGTATTCAAGAGTCTGCGCATGCGCAGTCTGGTCGTAGTATAGAAAGCAGGCATTTTGGGGATGCGTGGGGGTGAGTTTGACCCACCACTATGGATCCGTGGTTGTGGTTTGGTGGTGTGTGTTCTGCGTCCATCCACATGCAGGGCCACAAAATTGATGCCGAAAGGTTTAAATTCAAACGGGTTCTCTGGGTAGGCTCCGCTGAAACTGGTATTTTCCACACAGGCCAGGATCAATCGCTTGGGTAGTTCCCCAGGAACAGGTTTTCTTTGTTGGCGCTCATATTTCCAGCAGACACAGAGAACACTTTGGTTTGCACACGTCGGATAGGGTACTGGGCTGGTTTTGTTTCCAAGGCTTTGAGGTGTCCCAATTGAACGGCTGGATTCGGTTTCACTTTTCGGACATACAGGACTGCGTCTTGGATGACAATCTTATAGTCAGCTGCATGTCTACGTTAGTGGCCATCAAGGCGAAGGTCGGAGGCGCCCGTATCAGTCGGATTTTGATGGGGATCTTGTTCAAGAGGTACCGGTCTTGCATGAAGATGTCTGCGTGCAGTCGACCCATGAGATCCACCGAGACGCCGTTCGCGGTCAAAGCCTTCCGTTTGCTATATCCCGCATTGTCGTTCTCTGCGCACATGTGCTCGGCTGTGTACTGGTAGAATAAAGCGGCTGTCAGTTGAGATTTTTTAGCCTCTCGTCAATGCGACAACAGCGTCTCGATGTAGGCTCGATAGGGATACGTGTTGGTCGAGTCACTGATGAGTTTGTCGCTGAGAAATATATCCACCTGTTGAAACATCGAGTGCATCCAGAGATTCGTCGGGCCCACCGTTGCTTGGTCGACGATTCTGGAGCCATCTCCATTGACGATCTTGGCTTTCACATACAAGTATGTATGGGCTAAATCCACATAGGCCGTATCCGCATTACTGATGGTGAACTCGATGGGCCCTGTTTCGTTGATGCTGGAGAGCGGGAGATGCTCCACCCATAATCCTTGTTCGGCACTGGTCTGTGTGGGCGGGACGGTCCACAAATCAAATTCACTGTTGGTGGAGGGGCAGGACTCTGCCTGGATCAAGGACATGTTTCAAGAAAAGATATCCTGGGTCTTCGATGTGCGTCGTCGCTGGGTCGGTCGTCGACTGGTGCGTGGTCTCGATGGTGCAGGTCTTTTATTCCCTACGGTGCTTTGTGCTTTGGCGACCAAGACGCCTCCTGCTTCTTTGGCCCGTCGTTTCAAGGCTTCTTTGGGTGCCGTACCCCCCAAGACATCACCGGCGACTTGCAGTCCACTGCGTACCGCTTGTTTGCCGATTGCTTTCACCCCACGCGTCACCAAGGGCAGGAACGTTTTGACGATGCTCCCGAGTATGTTCCCCAGTCCATGTCCTCGTTGCATGCGTGCACCACTAAAGACCGGAAGGCCACCACCGGCCTGTTGGGCATAATAGTCCATATAGCTGCGTGCATCGCACTCGTAAGGCACCTTCATTATACAAAGTGGGGAGCACGTGCTTGTCGAAAATGAAGTGTCAGCACCACTTTGCCGCGTTCGAATGCCACCGGTCGTCCCGTGTCCTCTCTTATATCCACCGTGATAGTGTTGATGTCGGTTTGTCGTACGGGTAGGTAGAGCATGTGGGTGAAAGTGTGGGTAAATTGATCTCCATACGTCTATTTAATGGTGACCACCCGTAACAGAGGTGTGTTGATATCGCCCACAATGTGGTTGTCGACCACGTCCGAGTAGACGAGTAGAGTCCGTACATACCCGACTTCATATCCATCTGGATCTGGCCTTGGTGGGCGGTGGGGCCAGCGAACGTCTGTAGATCGAAACCCAGCATTTGCTGTAAGATAGGACTCAGTACGACACTCACGTTGGCGGTGAGGATGATCTGTGCCTTGTCGTTGTGTGCGTTGTAATCGAAGTCGACGTGATTCTTGAAGGGATAGGTTTTGATGGGTTTTGAAACATTCGTGACCTCCCGTAGAGCCTTATAATGCAACAGTCTTGTCAGCCCACCCATGAATTCCTTGGGAGTATCGTATTGGCCTTCGGGGAGGGTGAGTCGGGTGACTTTTCCTTCGTAGGTCACCTCGTACCACACTTCATTGGCTCGCACGTTGTACCACGAGTAAGGGTATTGGATATCCACGAGGCCACATTCCCAGCGTCCAGGTAAATGCAACGGTTGCGGTAACTGGGTCACGTACTTGGCCAAGGTGTTGTCAGGAAACACATCCAGAGAACTGTTACTGGGTAGGGTGAGGTAAAACATGGCGACTCAGCAATCCTGTTGCTGCTGTTGGTTTTAATAGGTATTCCAGGCCTTGGGCGATTGTGTCCGGCGTCGTGTTCGTCGCGGTGACTTGATACGTGTCACGGCTCTGGAGATGTGAGGTGTCTTGATCAAGGGTGGTTTTTTAAAGGCGTGAAAAGAATGTGCCCGTTGTGGTGGTGTTTTGGGGGGTGACTCCGGTTCCCACTCGGTTTCCCAAGAAGGTAGTGGGCCACGCGGCGATTGCTGGGTCCGCTGCATCCAGGCCCAGCGCTCGAAGTTCTCCACCAATTCCTGTGGTACATGCATGTCTTTCAAGCCTTGAGGTGTGCGACCTTCGTTGACGCATCAGGTCATTCACTAAATCCGTCATGTGGGTGCCGCGGACCACTTGATTCTGTACCAGTAGTTCGCCTTTATCATTCCAAGTCATGTTCGGATTCTGTTTCATCCGTTGTAATACCAGGCCAGCTTGTTTCTTGAACGATGCCGGTACACTCTTCAGGACTTCGTCTTCCACCTACTGTGGGGCTGTGAGTGGTACCCCTGGTAATGGCGGCTGTTGGAGCGGTGCTGAGGTCGACGGTGTGTCACGTGGTGGTGGTGGTGGTGGCGATGGGGTAGAGAGGGTTTTGTATTGGTCCATGAACGTCATGTACCGTTGAAGCGTCTCATTGTACCGTTGTACTTTCTCGCTGTCGCTTAACCCCGATCTTTGTAAGATCTGTTGCATCTCTTCATCGAGGGTGTTTATGGTCTTCACCGTAGGTGGGACAGGGTAGGGCGATTGGAGGTTTTGAAGGAACCGTGGTTCGACGAGGACCATTTTTATCGTGTGGTTCATTGTCGGCCGAAGAGTCCACCCAATACTGGACCCAACACGGAAGCGGCCAACGGTGCTAAGATGGCCCCGAGAAAGCCGCCTTTCTGTAACACCTTTTTCTTTTGTGTTTGAGAGACTCGCTTCTGGACTAGGGTTCGGAGACCTGTCTTATGCTTGGTCAACTTGGGTCTTCTGAGCCGGAGTCAGTGGTACGTTGCCTATTAATAGGTTGTACCCGATCTCGCACAGACAGCGTACAAGGCCAGGGTCCGCACCGCGTACAGTGGTTCGGACCAACTCGGGTAGGGCCGTCTTCAATACACGGAGCGTCGGGGCGTGCTTCCGTACTCGCGCAGACATCATGTACAACTAATGCAAGAAACCACAACTCTGCCCTTTTTATCTACCTCAGAGAACAGAGACACAGTCAACCATGCTGTGGTATTAATTCTTTTTATTACCCCCATCATCAAACACACACACTCCAGCTGGGGGGCCACTGTGGGTGTGTTTACATTATTTTTGCATGTACATGTGGTGGGCCTCTCCGGGAAAGATGCCGATCCGTAGTCGAAGGTGATCGGGGGTGACTTGCTTGAGGTCGAAGAGCATATACCCGTGCTGAGTGGTTGTCGCATCTTTAAAGGCTTCCAACGCAAACGGTGTGCGGCCGGGATACATCTGTCTCGCCAGGTGCAGCAGTTGAGTGGTATCTCTCGGCGTTTTGAAGACCACCAGGTAGTGGGCATTTAAGCTGATGTTCCGATGTTCTTTGTTTTTACTGAACAGATTCTGCACAATGTAGATGATGCTGAGCCGTCGATGGTGGCTGCCTTTGGTAAAGAGTTGGGACACCCGCGCATCCGTCTCCGCGATGAGATCATCCAGAACCACCAAGGTATCCGCTTCCAAATCGGCCAGGTTGGGTAGGCCTTCCACGAACGTGATGTGGGGCATTGCTGCATACGCTACCTGCCATTCTCCGTAACACCACACGACTCGGGCAATGGGGGGGGTGATCATGCTGTCGGCGTGTTGAAGGAGCTTCCTGACGAAGTGCGTTTTGCCGGAACCCGTCGGTCCTGCGATGACGCAAGTGAAGGGATGCTGCCACCAAGGGTCCATGGTTCGAGGTGTATCCCCTGTCGTGGTAACCCGCTCTTGTAAATGTGGTACGAGTGAACTGGAGTGATGGTGGGTACCACGTCGGTCGTCGTTGTCTGTTCACCGTGAGGGATGAAATCCGGTGGGTTTTCAGACGTAGTGGGTGTACTTGGTGTAGGCGTTGACTGTATACTCGGTGTGGAGCTCGATGTGGCTTGTACACGTGGTTTGGTGGTGGTGATGACTGGGCTCGTTTCGATCACGGAGGTGACTGGTGCTATCTGTAGACTGATTTCACTGCCACTCACAGCTGGAGTTCTAAGTTGGTTAAGTAGCGTGCTGACATAGCCTACGTCGTAAAACACACATCCGTACAACACACTCAGCAGGGTTAGCAATATCACCACAAAGCCCACTTGCGCTTTGCGCGTTTTGGGAGACGCTGTGTTCAGAGGCAGCTGCTGCTTGTCCATAGCACCGTGGTCGAACGTGGAATGAAGGATGATGGTAGTGGTGTCTGGCTTTATAGTCGTTTCACCTGGTTGGCCGCCACCCAGGAATTGAAGGAACTGGGCCAGCCTTGCCATTTGACGAAATGAAACAGTTTGGTTTCCAAAATCTGCTCCACCGTGTAGTAGTCTTGCTGTGTTTTCACGACAGGCTGTAATTCCGTCTCGTAAAACGTCCCTAGCAACGGTTCCCCTTGAAGATATTCCAGTTCATAGACTCGCTGCTGTCGGGGTAGACGCTGTTTAATCAGGAAGTGCTCATCGCTCCAGTTGGGCAAGTAACTTTTCTCAAAATGACCTTTGACTTTACTGATCCGTACAGGGTCCCCGACCGTGTACACCTCCTTCGTCGTTCGCTGCGATTGCCTGGGGTACAAGACACGCCGGACTTGGGCTTCATTGCGTTGGGTGACGTTAATGGGGGCTCTCTCTATACTCCGGTGATAGGCTCGATTGTAACCACTCACAAGTTTCGGAAGAACATCGATGTACCGCCTTGTATTCTTATAGGTGAAATATTTATACATGCGGCCTTTGAATGTCCTGTTGAACCTTTCCACCACGGAAGCCTTGGTCTCGTTGTACGTATGAAAGAAAAACACCTTCTGGGCTTTCAGAAACTGTTGGAATGGTCTGTTGAGGAATTCCTTGCCTTCGTCGGTTTGCAAATACATGGGTTTGCGCCCGGTCTCGAAGATGTCCTTGAACACCGATATGTGATTCGCCCCCGTTTTCGTCCGGATGGGTACCACCCACGCATACTTCGACAGGATATCGATGCACGTCAAGATATACCGATTCCCATCGTTGTGTTTGGCAAAGGCGCTCATATCGACCAAATCCGCTTGCCATTGGGCATCTAGTCCTCCCACGATGACCCGGTTCCGTAGAAAATGGCGACGGGCAGCTCGATGTAAGGTATAGGTGTCTTGTTTTCTTAACCAATCTCGGACTGTATCCGAGGGGACTGTATCCCCTGGGGTTTGGCAGCTCGATAGAGAGCCGTCAATGCACTATAGGCCACCGGACTGTCGGGACTGTAGTATAAGTTATCCAACACCTTCTCCCAGCTCTTCATGGTGACAAATGATGATGGACCCTGGCTCTATCGTTTATTTATAACGGGTATATCTTGGGCCGGAGTTTCTTTCTGATTTTCTTCATTGGCTTCAGCCAGCACATTGCCCATGGTAAATGACCAGTCCAACTCGTCTGATGACCGATCTTCCTCCGTAAGCACTTGATCCACATCTACAACGGCATCTTCCAATGCAGACCATAGATCAGGGTGAAGGGTAAAATGGACTGTACCCCCATCTAGCCGAGCCAATTGAGCAAAGAAGGGGCCGCGTCGGATGTACACATCGTGACACAAGTGGATGAGGTCGCCGTCCAGTTCACCAGACAACACTTGTTTGAATTTGGTCCAGCCCTCTCGGGACAGACGAATGTTAGCCGGGCACGGTTGTGTAAGGTCTGCATCACAGATGTCTCCCACCTCCTCCATGATATCGACCTTATCCGCATAAACGTGCAGGAAGACCTCGGGGATCAAGCTGAGATACGCCCGTATTATATGCTTCGTCGTGGTCAGTACGTGAATGGTACAAGATTTGACTGTCTCTCGTATTTATAGGGACAACCCCGTGAGATCAAAGGATCGGATGGTCATGTCACTAGCCGGATAATCAATGGCATCATCGTCTGCCTCCGCTTCATTGCTAGGTTTGGTAATTTGTTCATTGAGTTCTGCCGCCGCTTCACTCAGGGCACGAGCCCACTCCAACTGAACAGCTGACCGCTCGTCCGGTGTAAACAGCTGGTCCACAATAGGCACCACTTTCACGAAGGCTGTCCACAGATCGGGGGCTAGGGTGTAGCCTCGCGTAGGGTCTTGGTAACGGCCCAGGCGTGGAAAGAAGGGTCCATGTGTACGTAGATGGCATTGTCTATGTGGATGAGGTTTCCGTCGAGCTCACTTGGTCCAGCCGTCACGGTGTAGCGTAACCGTATTCGATACGGTCTCAGCGTGCGACCAGCAAACATCTCCACGGTCTTCCACGAGGGTGACTTTATCTTCATAGACGTGTAACCCCACCCGGGGTGTAAGGGGAAGGATGGCTCGTAGTGACATGTGACTGGTGACATGGTTGACCCAATGATGAACGGTGAATGACACACACTCTGACTGTCTTTCGTATTTATGGTCAGGTCCCTCGGTGACTTGATTGACTCAATGACGATCGGTGAATGACGCACACTGTGACTGACCCTCGTATTTATGGTGAGGTCCCACTGTCAATGCCACAGCGTCAGGGTCAAGAGGGCACAGACCATTACTAGGCCAACGAGCCGTCGCTGGTTCCGGCGTGAGCGCTCGTGGTCCATAGCCCGGGCATCAAGGATGGCTGTCATAGCCCAGTAGTGGTGAGTGATAGCACATCTCTCCATGGACCGAACCACTGCTCGGTAACCCTTGAGTGAATTAACCACGGTGGCATGCTGTAAAATGCGAGTCGCATAGGGATGGGTGTCCGTCATGGCTCTGTAACCGTAGGAATGGGGGTGTGGGATCCAGAGGGACGTCTTTTATAGACCATGTCACACATGCGCGCCTAGACGTAGCTCTACGGGTGTAGTCCGTGATACGTACTATTCTGATTGGTTAGTCCAAAAAGAGAGCAACAACAACAAAGATTACAGGTCAATCCTTTTATTAGCCCCTCCATCACAGCACATCCACGCTGGAGGAACCAGTAGGAAACATGATAGGAATGCATGTACTGACCTGTCTGTGGGTTTTTTCCCCAGAATTTCGCTGACGTCCGTGTCTTTCATCCGGGCACTTCACGTCTGCGCCTGCATCGGGGTGTGTATGAGGGTCTTGAGGGGGCGACTGTATGTGGTGAGCTGACTGGGTGTTTTTTCGGTGACGTCCGCGCCTGCATCCGGGTATGTATGAGGGTCTTGAGGGGGGTAGTGTCTTTTAGGTGACGTCCGTGTCTTTTCAGTGACGTCCGTGTCTTTTCGGTGACGTCCGTGTCTTTTCGGTGACGTCCGTGTCTTTTCGGTGACGTCCGCACCTGCATCCGGGTACTTCTATGTAGGTGTATAAAAGTGGGAATTTTGATGGCATTGCTGCATTCATTGGCCTGCTTGACCTGACCAGCCTGAGCCTGCCTGACCAGCCTGAGCCTATCTGACGAGAGGAGCTACTTGCCTGAACCTCGCCAGCCTGAGCCTATCTGACGAGAGGAGCTACTTGTCTTACCAGTGGAGCCAACAGTCATGGAGCCATCCCACCGAGCTAAGCTTCTGCAGCACCGTATCCATATCGTTGATGAGATGCAGCATGTGGCCGAAATATGTGATCTGCCCATGGTGGAAAACATAATCACTAAACACATGGGGGTAGATATCATGGGGGAGAAGACCTATATGGCACGAAATAGAACCAAGATGTTCACTTGCACAACTTGCCAGAAGCAATTTACTCGCCCAGAAGATTTGCGACGGCACGCGTCCTCCATCCACAACGGCGCACGGTATACTTGTATAACCTGCGCACGGTCATTTAATCGGGAGGATCCTTTACTGCGCCACGAACGCTCATTCCACGAGGGTGCGACGGAACAATGTAATGAATGTGGTCAACTCTTCAAACGACCCTGTCAGTTAAGACGGCATCAGCGTTTGATTCATGCCCCGTCTCTACGGTTTGGGCGACAACTTCCCACTAAAGTGGCACCCAGGAGGGTTAGACCCAGTGAAGATGAGCCCGGGAAGACGAATGCCACTGGTGATGCGATCACAGAGAGCCCACCTGTACCCACAGTTCAGAAGAGCCTAAATATCCAGCCAGTCCCTAGCATTATTGTTGCTAGTCATACGCCTGACGACATCAAACAGTTTCTGGAAGATGCAGTGAATGTTCCTAGCGATCTGTTACAGGACGCCCATCCAGTGAGTGACATCTATCGGCGCCAATGGCCCATGATACGGCACGTTTTCCACCGTGATCGCCGTATTCCAGATATCTACAATTTCCCACTGACCGACCTCACCCTTCTACGCAGCTACGTGAAAGCCATCTTCAATGACCAAGCTACAGTCTTCAAATTGAATGTCGCTTTCGGGTACATCTTACGTCACAAAGAGACGGACCAGTTACGGTATTATTATGCCAGTAATAACAGCCATGTGTTTGACCAGCCGTTCACCATCATTAACCGGGCGTCGATAGAGACGATACTGGAGAAACTGGACACCGTGGATCCCTTGAGATGGGCACATCGTCAACGCCCCAACACACAATGGGTCGTAGAGAGGGTCACCAATGTTACGTTCTTCGTTACCAAGCTGATCGACCACCCCCATCGGCTGAATGCGTCACCCTTGCACTGATCAATAGCATAACATGCCGTATATACTCTCTATGTCTACATGCTGATCGTTGACTCAGCTCAGTAAACATTAAATGTGACGGTGCGTTAAATAATAAAACATGGTGTTTGATATTTAAATTTGTTTTGCTATGAACATACTAAACACACCCAGGGCGGCGGATCCCCCAGTCTTGGTATGATGTAACATTGGGGATAATAAACTGTATAAACATTGCTAAACTTGTTGTTATTCACCAAAACCGCTTTCCGCTATACTTGGATGAAATATATACCCCGATGTGAAATAGTGCCCTTGCACACTTCCGGCTAACCCGCGCGCGCGCGCACTCGGCCGGATCACCCGTGCCCGCTGCGGCCGGGCCGGGGCGGGCCGGGCCGGGCCGGGGCGGGGCGGGCCGGGCCGGGGCGGGGCGGGCCGGGCCGGGCCGGGGAAAACCCGGATGTTGAACATCCGGACCCTATGTCTAAGGGAAAATTAGAACTCTTCTGGGTTCGGAGGTAGTTTTAGTGAAACCCGGAAGTGACGTCTGTGCGCAGAACCCACACCACCCAACCACAACCATGGACCCATAGTGGTGGGTCAAACACACCTCCACGCATCCCCAAAATGCCTGCTTTCTATACTACGACCAGACTGCGCATGCGCAGACTCTTGAACACGGACGAACCATTCGTCGGATGCTGCTTCACGAGAGCTTCAACATAAGACCTCATACGACTCCATCGGACCCATAGTGACCCATGTCGGCGCCACAATGTCTATTTCCATACCCTTGGTCTACTGCGCATGCGCAGAATGACGTCAGTGTTACGTCACATCCACCCCGTCGGATGCTCCTTCACATATGCTTCACATGGATACCTCACTCGACTCCATCGGACCATTAGGGGCCTACCCTTTTCCCACAATTCCCTGTCTGCGCATGCGCAGAATGTTGAACACGATCGACACACTAGTCCAGGCGGGTGCTCCCTCACGAGAGCTTCAAAATAAGACCTCATACGACACCATAGGATCATTAGGGGCTCACCTAGATCCCAAAATGTCTATTTCCATACTCTTTTCCCACAATTCCCTGTCTGCGCATGCGCAGAATGTTGAACACGAACGATACACTAGTCCAGGCGGATTCCCCCTCACATAGGCTTCACATTGATACCTCACTCGATCCAATCGGACCATTAGGGGCCCACCCAGACCGCAACACGTCTATTTCCATACCCTTTTCCCACAATTCCCTGTCTGCGCATGCGCAGAATGTGGACAACGACCGAGGCACTAGTCCAGGCGGATGCCCCCTCACACAGTCTTCACATTGATACCTCACTCGACTCCATCGGCCCATTAGGGAACCCCCTCGATCCCAAAACGTCTATTTCCATACCCTTTGTCTACTGCGCATGCGCAGAATGGCGATATTCCAACCCCACACGCACCCCATCGGATGCTCCTTCACGAATGCTTCACATTGATACCTCATACGACTCCATCGGACCATTAGGGGCTCCCCTAGATCCCAAAACGTCTATTCCATACCCTTGGTATACCGCACATGCGCAGAATGGCCATATTTCAACCCCACACCCAGCCCATCGGGTGCCCCCTCACATATGCTTCACATTGATACCTCACTCGACTCCATCGGACCACTAGTGACCCACCTAGACCCCAAAACGTCTATTTCCATACCCTTGGTCTACCGCGCATGCGCAGAATGACGATATTTCAACCCCTCACCCACCCCATCAGATGTCCCTTCACGAATGCTTCACATTGATACCTCATACGACCCAATCGGTACACTAGGGACCCCTCTCGCCCCTGAAGATTGCCGGAGAATGCCGGAGAATTTGGAACTACTTTCTGTCCGCGGAGGCAGACCGCATCACCACCAGACCGCAACACCGCGGAGGAATACACACGCCCGATTCACGCAGACCGGAAATGACGTGTATGACGTCACACTTGCGCAGAACACCGCCACAAAATCTCATACCTGCGCACAACACTCCTGCGCACACCACTTTCTCGCGCATGCGCAGTGAGGCGCCGAGACCTCGAAAATGGTACTATATACTACTCATGCTACACTTGTAAACTGTGTTTTCATCCTGTTTCGTACACTTTTTGGCTGTCTATCTGGAATGTTCAAATCGATGATGAACCATTGAATATATCTTATGATTGCTCGTATATATGACAGATAAACGTTATTTTTGGGGGTAATATTTCAGTTAGCGATACAACAATGACACTTAACATAGACACTTTTATTGGTCACTCTTTCCGAAAAATATCTTCGCTACATAACAATCCAAGATGGTTGCTACTTTCCAAGACGGCCATCAATTGCCCATGTTACTACAGTTATTACTCGAGCGTGTCTTTTAGGGTATGAATTGCGTGTAGTCAGAATGCAAATAAATTCTAGTATTTAGTCCGGTAGCCAGCGACGGGAACCGTGATTAAAGGTTCGTAGAAATTCTGTTTCCTCCAAATGATAGTTGGGCATGAGTACATTCAAAATATTACGGGTGTCCCCCTGTCATCCTTGGGGAAGTTTTTCTGGGCCACGCCTCTTTTTACTTCATATTTCATGTTTTGATGATAACAGATGTGGTAATACCCAGCAAATATATAATGGTTTCCAAAAAGAGCATCTTCTATAATCGAAAGGTCAGTCAGCCACAGATACCCTTCAGTCACTCCAATGTTAATTGATATCTCCGGTAATCTTCTGGAATGTCCATGCGCAGAAGTCAAAAGGTCACCTCCGGAAAGGTCAATAGGCGCCCAGATACGCTTCACACTCGACACGGTCTTGGATAATGTAGGGCATTAGCACCTCGTCCCTTACTGCCAGGAATCCATATTGGCATCCATGTTGAAAGCCAGTATCAGGCGGAATCTCTGAACAGCGCATGTCAGCTGTATGACGTCCGTTACCATGGAGATCAGCTCGAGAAGAAAAACCAAGAGAAACACCTCAACTTAGAAGAGATCCTTCGCGGGTAGAATCAAGGGAATATCCATTTCATTTGGATATATATTTATTTCCTCTCTTTTTTTCTTTGATAGGCATTTAGAAGTCGGCGTATATGACACAAGGCTATTCTCAACCACCTCGCTGGGGGTCTAATAACACCCCAGCCACCAGTCAGATTTTTGGACCGGATTCGGGGCCTTCGCGCACATCGCCGGAAGTGACATCATATATAGTAAAATAGATGTTTAACGAAAATTTTGATTACTTTTCAAGTTTGCATAATACCTCCGTTGACCTAGTGTTAAAAAGAATTATCTGGAGATAATTTTCCCTGTTTATCTGGACAGAGCATATGAAAAGTAGTTCGCTCATGTGCAACACTAAAGGAGTTGTTTGGTCGGATTCAAACTGCGTTGGTTGGTTTCCCCTATACGTCATAGCAACGTAGTAAAGGTCAACTTCCGCTATTGGAGGCAGGGATGTTATTGGAGCCTGCGAAATGGAGCATGCGCTGTGGGGAGGTTGGGCTATTCTATGGATAACAAGTTCTTTATTTCTGTAGAGCTGACGTTTTGTTGGAGATACTTCCAAATTTTTCAAAGCTAATTAGGCCGAGCAGTCGCGAATGATACGCTTCAATCACTTCAATGTTAATTGACATCTCCGGGAATATCCGGTAAACTCCGTACGCATGGGTCAAAGGTCAATTCCGGTCACCTGATGGGTGGAGTAGATGCAAAACTAGGATTTTCTCGAAAATAAAATGTGAAAAAATGAACAAAATGCGGAAAATCCCCGTCAAATGGGCCTAAAAAGTAAGTGAGCCCTACTTGGTCCAAATATAGCATGAAGGGTGTTTTTTTGAAGCCCTCGGCATGTAGACGACAATTGGCGTGGTTTGTGGTGGAAGTGCTTTCAATCTGCGAATGGGCAGTCGGACAGTAGTAAAAAAGGGGCATTTGAGTGGAAGTTTTGGGGTCGAGGTGGACCATCCGTGGTCCTAATTGGGTGTCATATTGAAGCGCGCCTGAGGTAGAGTCCGACTGAGGTGGTAATTTTGTCCGGCCCCATCATTCTGCGCATACACAGTCGGGCAGTGCGCAGGGTGGTGTTTGGGGTCCAGGTGGCTCATCCCTTGTTTGAATGGGCAGTGGTTGGTATCCTGTTGAAGCTCTTATCGGGTAGGGTCAGACAGGAGATGATACGCTCCGGCGCACTACGGAAGTAGTAGAGAAGGGGCAGATTCGGTGGTGCGGAGGACCGCGTTTGTGGAGATGGTGACCATGTTTGATCTGGCCATATCCGAACTCTTTCTTATGTCCGATGCATCCTGTCGAATCTTTGCTTTGATTCTTGTTATGTTTTTAGAAACGTGCAGTCAGTATATTTGTCTGTGAGATCATATGACTTCTTGTCAGTAATCCGGCGTCGTTTTCAACCACCCTTTTAACCCTATCCGGCCTGGGCGATTTGGGGTGTACCGCAGGGGGGGGGGAGTGCCCCCCCCCCTATATATTTTCGCTAACGCTAAGGCTTGAGAGCTGAAACTTACAACACTATATCTTTGGGTCAAGCTCTACAAGACAATCTAAAAAATTCAAGATGGCCGCCATGATGATGTCACTGACGTCATTTTCAAAAGGAGCATTTTTTGGACGATTTTTCGATCAGAATTTTCGATTTTTTTATTTTTGTTTTTTCTTCGCAAAAACTGCATGATAAATTAGTAAATAATAATCTGATATGAAATAAAATAGGTTTTACCCACTTTTCCTTACAGAAAAGCAAAAAAATTGAAGAAATATGACGAAAACATCACCTTTCTGTTACCCCACATGGCAGCCATTTTAATTTACTCATGATCCTCTGCTCGGGAGGTTATGCGAATAGGCTCAAAATTATGATGGCCGAGAGGGTCCATCGACCATCGCCCTTGAAACATTTTGGCCGATATTGCGATGCGATAACGCGATATTGCGATGAGATAACGCGATATTGCGATGCGATAACGCGATGTTGCAATATTACGATAACGCGATATTGCGATGCGATAACGCGATATTGCGATGCGATAGCGCGAAAACGCGATATTGCGATATTGCGAAATATCGCGTTATAATTCCGCGATAATGTGCGACATTGCGATGTTGCGATAACGCGATATTGCGATGCGATATTGCGATGCGATATTGCGATGCGATAACGCGATATTGCGATGCGATAACGAGAAAACGCGATATTGCGATATTGCGAAATATCGCGTTATAATTCCGCGATAATGTGCGATATTGCGAAATATCGCGTTATAATTCCGCGATAATGTGCGATATTGCGAAATATCGCGTTATAATTCCGCGATAATGTGCGATATTGCGCGCTATAATTGCGCGATAATGTGCGATATTGTGAAATATATTGCGATATTGTGAAATATCGCGTTATAATTCCGCGATAATGTGCGATATTGTACGATATTGCGATGCGATAACGCGATATTGCGATGCGATAACGAGAAAACGCGATATTGCGAAATATCGCGTTATAATTCCGCGATAATGTGCGATATTGCGATATTGCGAAATATCGCGTTATAGTTCCACGATAATGTGCGATATTGCGCGTTATAATTGCGCGATAATGTGCGATATTGCGATATTGTGAAATATCGCGTTATAATTCCGCGATATTGTACGATATTGCGAAATATCGCGTTAAAATTCCACGATAATGTGCGATTTTGTGCGATATTGCTAAATATCGCGTTATAATTGCGCGGTAATGTGCGATATTGTGCGATATTGCGATATTGCGAAATATCGCGTTATAATTCCGCGATAATGTGCGATATTGTGCAATATTCCGAAATATCGCGTTATAATTCCGCGATAATGAGCGATACTGTGCGATATTGCGAAATATCGCGTTAATTTGAGAAGTAATATGAGCAGTATAGAA
The DNA here is from genome assembly GCA_036873755.1 of Hanleya hanleyi. Classification (NCBI taxonomy): domain Eukaryota; kingdom Metazoa; phylum Mollusca; class Polyplacophora; order Lepidopleurida; family Hanleyidae; genus Hanleya; species Hanleya hanleyi. The sequence continues at coordinate 88,689 of JAVTVY010025732.1, forward strand.
AAGACCGATCCATTATCATTTTTGAGGCTGAGGCATGAGGCTGTGGCGTGACGTGGCGATGAGGTCACGGATGACGCCACACCCTGTCACATGACGGCCCAGCAAGAGTTATCTGCCCCTACATAAGACCCCAGTGACTTCCAATGTTAATCTCATATATGTATGGGATAGGGTCTGTCATATTTTTTTTTCTTGTGGATTTTACTATGGGTTGTTTTGTTTTGTTGTTTTGTTTTTGTTTTTGTTGTTTTTTTGTTTTTTTTGTCTCGCGATGTAGAACATGATGGGTGGGGTCTCGAGGCCAGGGGTTGAATTTCGCTGTAAAGTTCAGGCAGGTCTGGGGTGGACATGTTAGGTCCATTCTGGCGCACTGGACAATGTTAGTCCCAATGGGGAACCAACTCATGGACATTTGCGGTATGGGGTGTGGCCCCTTGTTTTCTTCGTCTCGAGCTGTAGAACACGGTGGAAGGGTCTCGAGGCCATGCATTGAATTTTTTTTTGAAAAGTGCTGATGACGCATGCGCAGTAGGCAGGCAGATCGAGGTGGACGTTTTGGGGTCTAGGTGGACCATCCATAGTGGTCCGATTGGGTTGTGTGAGGTATCATTTTGAAGCATTCGTGGGGGAGCGTCCAACTGGATGGGTGTGGGGTGGAAATATTGTCTATCTGCGCAATAGGAAAAGAGTATTTGCCCCCCGCCGCAACGCGGCCGGGGACTTTAAAATGGTTCTTGCTTCTTTGTGTCCGTTGATGTCCGTTCAAATGCTTCGCAAGCGATAATTTCCAAATGCTTTGTCGGATTCCTTCGAAATCTGGCATCTGCATTCTTTGCGACAAGACGTTGGTTGGTATAATTTTGTGTTTCAGCAAGATCTGCCTGAAGGTGGCGCCCCTGCCTTTTGTTCCAATTTTCTGTGCATGTCCGTGGATGTCCGTGGATGTATGTTCAAATACTTCGCAAGCGATAACTCCCAAAAGCTTTGTCGGATTCCTCCGAAACTTGGCATCTGCATTCTTTGCGGCAAGACGTCGGTTGATATTGCGTTTTAGCAAGATCCGCCTGTAGGTGGCGCCACTGGGTCTTGTTCCAATCTTCTGTGCATGTCCGTGGATGTCCGTTCAAATCCTTCGCAAGCGATAACTTCCGAACGATTTATCAGATTCCTCCGAAATTTGGCAAATGCATTCCTTGCGACAAAACGTTGGTTGGTGTTGCGTTTCAGCAAATCCGCCCGGAGGTGGTGAGTTCATTCCATTCTTCCGTGCTGCAAGCGATAACTTAGAAACACTTGGTCGGATTCCTTTGAAATACCCTACCTCTCTGGGTAATAACATGAGAAACGCTCATCGGATTCTTCTCAAATTTGGCATGCATGTACCATGCCAGGAGGTGTTGCTTGGGATTATCTTCCGCTCACTTGCACTCACAGGTCGCGCCACCTGATGGCAAAATCACAAATTTGTTTCCGGGTAATAACTTGAGAACCGCCAATCGGATTCTTCTGAAATTTGACCTGAATGTCTCGTGACATAAGATGTCGCTTGAGATTGCATTTCACCCACTTGCGCCTAGAGGTGGCGCCACCTGGTGTCAAAATCTAAATTTGGTTTCCGGGCAATAACTTGAGGACCCTCTTCAGATTCTTCTCAAATTTGGTATTCATATGCCATAAGATGTCACTTGGGATTGTGTTTCGCACACTTCCGCCTACAGGTGGTGCCACCTGGTGGCAAAATCTAAATTTGGTTTCCAGGCAATAATTTGATGACCAGGCTCTTCAGATCCTTCTCAAGTACATGCCGATACCATGATAAGAGATGTCGTTCGGGATTGCGTTTTGCCCACTTGCACCTACAGGTGGTGACACCTGGTGGCAAAGCCTAAATTTGGTTTCCGGGCAATAGGTTGAGGACGCCTTCAGATTCTGGTCAAATTTGGTTTGCAGATGATATGCAATGAGATGTCGCTTGGGTTGCATTTTGGTTACATAATTTTCATGCTACACCGTGTGGAAACTATATTACAGCAGCAATCAACATTCAGTCAGCCATTCTGAGTTGATCTCAAAAATGTGGGGAGGCAGAAAGACATTTCTGCTTCTTGCGCCTATGAAGTAGCAGTTGCCATCCCAATGTATATCCCCTGAGACTGACAACGCTTATAAATATTTCTGCCATTTTGGCGGGGGACCTAGCATCCTCTGGCTGCTTGTTGACGTAAAAGTGTGGTGTAAAAGTAGCGCAATGGTGCGCCTGCGCAGTAGAAAAAGAGTACCGGTAATGGAATAGACGTTTTGGGGTCAAGGTGGGACCATATTGGGCGTAGGGGAGATTGGGGTACAGTGGGACATGGGGCACTGTGAGACAAGCAGTCTAGCTCATATGTCTAGAACAGGAAGCACATTACATTAGTATTATCAGAAAGTCACCACCCCCATACAAATTCTATATTGATTACAAGGGAAAAGTATCGTCGGTAAAAAATAGTGTCCAAAAATTTGTTTTTGAGCAGTCCAAGTAAACTTTTCGGACTGAGGATGATATTTTGTTATACCAAGTTTCCAGCAGCACTTCATTGCTGTTTTGTTACTACTGAGAGAGGATGGACAAAGGTAAAAAAAATTTGCATTAAAAAATCAACGCATGGCCTCGAGACCCTTCCACCGTGTTCTATAGCTCGAGACGAAGAAAACAAGGGGCCACACCCCATACCGCAAATGTCCACGAGTGGGTTCCCCATTGGGACTAACTTTGTCCAGTGCGCCAGAATGGACCTAACATGTCCACCCCAGACCTGCCTGAAATTTACAGCGAAAATCAACTCCTGGCCTTGAGACCCCACCCATCGTGTTCTACATCGCGAGACAAAAAAAAAACGAATTGCCACAATCCATAGTAAAATCCGCAAGAAAAAAAAATATGACAGACCCTATCCCATACATATATGAGATTAACATTGGAAGTCACTGGGGTCTTATGTAGGGGCAGATAACTCTTGCTGGGTTGTCATGTGACAGGGTGTGGCGTCATCCGTGACGTCATCGCCACGTCACGCCAGAGCATCATGCCTTCGCGGCCGTGTGGCATTTTCGCCAGGAAACAGGATAAAATTCAGTATCAAACGAGCAGAGACAGGATAACTTATAATATCGCACATTATCGCAGAATTATAACGCGATATTTCGCAATATTGCACAAAATCGCACAACTATAACGCGATATTTCGCAATATCGCAATATCGTACAATATCGCATATTATCGCGGAATTATAACGCGATATATCGCAATATCGCACAATATCGCACATTATCGCTGGAAAATAACACGATATTTCGCAATATCGCACATTATCGCGCAATTATAACGCGATATTTCGCAATATCGCACATTATCGCGCAATTATAACGCGATATTTCGCAATATCGCAATATCGCACAATAGCGCACATTATCGCTGAATTATACTGCTATATTTCGCAATATCGCGTTTTCGCGTTATCGCATCGCAATATAGCGTTATCGCATCGCAATGTCGCGTTATCGCATCGCAATATCGCGTTATCGTAACATCGCAATATCACGTTTTCGCGCTATCGCATCGCAATATCGCGTTATCGCATCGCAATATCGCGTTATGGCAATATCGCGTTTTCGCGTTATCGCATCGCAATATCGTTATATCGCAATATCGCCATAAATGTTTCAAGGGCGATGGTCGATGGCCCCTCTCGGCCATCATACAAAATGACCCCAATATGATAACCTATAACGTCACGGAGTTTCAGCTCTCCATTTTTTGTCGTTTCGGAGATAGGAGCAAAAAAACAACAGGGGGGGGGGGCGAAAGTGCCCCCTCCCCCCCCCCCCCCCCCCTCCAGACCAGGTAGGGTCAATGTTGCGTTTAGCAGATTTTATTTATTTTTTCTTCCGGTAAAAATGCGTCTTTTTTTCTTTATAAGATCAGGTTTTATAAAATTTCTGGAAAAACAATTCCCGCTAATAAACATCTTCTGTGATTGGCGTGTTCCCGAAAGACGGTCAGCTGAGGAGTTACCTCCCTTGCTCCGTATTTCGATATATATGCTTAACCGTGACTTGTCGGTCAAGGAACTCATCGTTATTGAGTTGAGCACGATAAAAAATATTGGTTTTCTTGTACATCAAATCAAAAAACGGACACTGAAGTGCTTTTTTAACTGGCATAAAATGAATTTGTTTATTGTATCTGTACTATTTCGGTATCTTTTTCCTCTATGACCCCCATTACACTGTAATATTTTGAATATTTAAAGCACATTTTAACCTGAAATAAAGACAGGTAATTGATAGGTGAAGTTTGGATAGGCTTAGCAAATTCAATCATTAGTACCATGCTTAAACACATTACTTTCCCTGAAATACAGTTTTCATTGAGTAAACAAAAACAAATGACAACTGCGGTGTTCTCGAAATGACACAACAACTCGCGACCCGATAAACAGCCAATCATAGACCGAGAATTCGAGCCGGTGTATTGATCGGATGATTCACAGCCCATAATATCAAACTTTGTGACAAGAAAATTTGTGACATATGACAAATGATAGTTTCAAATGATCAAACTTCCTCTATTCTCAATATATGTTGACAGGAGCTGGGCATTTATCATTTCAGAGCTCGGAAAGATTTACTCATTCGTACAGTATCGAGAGAAATCGGAAAATTGTAAAACCCTCCTCATTTTTCACAAGAAAACATCGTGATTCAGACTAACCATGCACATCATTATAAGGGATAATTATCTCTCATTGGAAATAACGATGGATTTATTGGCATTGCGGTTTTTGTATTATAATCCTTGGTGGTATTGAGACCCCGATGAGTGACAGCAATAAACCCGTGTTCACTATCAAGTTTGGCGCCCTGCCAACACGAAATTGTGCAACGGCAATCGACTCAAAATTCTCCTCAGTAGTCCATCCACCATCCGAACGCATGGCACGATCATACGTAGAAACTTCTTCTCATAGCCATGCGGGGTGATATCTGAGTGTATTAGGGCGTTTCCCAAATGTTCACATGCGATTGGTCCCGTGAGACCCGACATCGGCGCAATCACATTCATAAAATGAAGACACACCTCCGGAAAGCGATCGATTGAAATGATCTCTTGGTGGGCTTCGAAGTGCCCTCATCACAAAATAAAAATCATATAATTTTCCTGTGAACTGCCGCCGAATTTATTATTTTTCTAATATGTTAGGCTGTTTGTAATGTGATTTTTCTTAAGAAAAACAAAGAAGCATGCTCCATTAGAGCCAGAAATAAAATTGCTAATTCGCACAACTTCGGTTTGGTCTCCCACATCTTGCGCCTCGAGCACTTAAGTGCAATCGACATGTCTCACATCTGAGATTCCCAGGTCAAAATATTTGAATGCGGATAATTTCATTGGCTCGTTTAAATAGAGCGGACATGTGACTTGATGCTTGGGGAAGCTGACATGGGGCGAAATACACGGAGAACGAAGCCATTGAGCTAAGGGTAGTGTTAAGTGGAACGTGAAATGCCCTTAGCAAGCTAAGATGCCAGCAATCTAACACGCAAAAAGCCAATTCATGTCTTGTCATGTCTGTCTCACATTACGAGGGAACGAGATTTTCGGCAATTTATCGGAGCCTGTTTTTCTCAGAGGACTGAAATCCTCCACAGTATCTATATGTAATCTGTACATTTCTATTCTGCAATTTCAAGGAAATATATTCAGAATAAAAAAAAATCTTCATTACCTCGCATGTTATTTTCAAAATTGACAAGCAGGAAGTACCAATCATATAAGCTGATTGAATAATTGGTATTGCAAGTTCCAAATTGTTGTTGTTGTGGTATTGTTTTTGTAAAAAAAATATTTACTGGTAAACTAATTTCAGCGTGAGATCATGTGTCAATGACTAAATGGGCGTCAGTGCCAATTCTTATTACCATCGACCCTGGATCGATTATTGGACGGAGGTTCGCATTCGGCTGCTTAAGAAATTCACTCACTGCCATACCCGCATGAAAAAAAAATAATCCTTCACGAAAGACTATTAAAACGGACAGATATTCTGATATTTATAAACAAATTCAACACATCCAATATCAAGAAGTACAAACGTCAGTTTTAAGCTGCAATGACTAGATAACTGTGTATTATATTATTTGTTGTGATCATGGGATGGTCAAAGGTCATGTGATTTAATGATAACCAATGGTCAATGACCAATGTGCGGGAATTTAGGTTTCCCTACTACTCAAGTGCGAATATCGTGAAAACCGGTACCTGCTACTCGTTTGACATCCTGGGAGCGACTCGCGAGTGCAAAAACATATCGTGTTTTATTTGGACCAAATGTGCGTCGCGCGTCGACTTTCAAACAAGCGACGCGTGACGGGAAAGGCGGCGTCGAGTTTCGAAACTCGACGTCGCATTTTAAGTCGCGCGTCGCGTTATCTAATGTCAAGAGATAGGAAGGAAATTCGACCTCGTGTTTTGAAACGCGACGAGTTTCAAGGAATTAAAACGCAACGCGCGACGCGAAAGACGACGTTTTCGTCTAGTTGTTTTCCTATCTCATAACAATGTAAAGCTCGACGTCCGATGCGCCACGCCAAAAGCGACGTTGAGTCTTGAAACGCGACGCCAATAGTAGTAAATTGGAGCGATATGCAAGAGGTGGGAAAAATTAACATCTGGTGACTAAAAAGCAACCATATGACTCTACAGGAAAGCATCCCTCGGCATCTCACATTCAGATTCGAGGATACGTTGGATTCTCGGACGTAGCCCGAGTATCTCAGTCGCGTTTTTATTGCAGATGTTCATGTGGATACTATGAAGTATCCACACGGCCACTTGCACCGGCTTAAGCGGAATTAGATATGCTAGCTCGGGAGCTGTGATGATAGACCAGCTACACATGAAGGGGTGCATGAAAAAAACTAGATTTGTCACCAAAATCCGGAAACGGACTGAATCCTTGTTGTTGTTTTTTGCTTTTTTGCTTTTTTTTTGGCTTTTTTTTCATTTAGGGGAGGAGAAAGTATCGGATGTGGGTACCTGTTCTACTCGGCTGACGCTGCAGAGTACGAAAGTAGGGGTCTCGGGGCCATTGGTTGACTTCGCTGCCCATCGTCTCATCTGTCTCGATGCTGGTCTCTATGGGCTCTTTCATCCGCGAAATGGCGGACAGCACAGTGTGTCGTCCATGTCAGCGGGTGTGCTCTTCGACGCTTCAAATGAGTATGCGGCATAGGGTGTTGTGTGCGTTGATGTCGCATCAACTGACTGACTGACTTTGCTCCTGGACCATGGAGTGTACCTCCATGGCGCTGTAAATGGTCCTGGCGATGAGACGACCCTATACATATCGTACAGCTCTGAATAAGACGTTATCGTCCGTATCAGAGAAGTGTGCGTGTGTGCGATTACGTCACCTCCAGTGATTATGTCACTTCCGGCGATGCACAGGATCAAAGTTCACTTCGGTTCACGTGGCCAGAAGTGCCGTCATAGAGATAATAGTAGTATGTAGTACGCAAGAAGGTATGATAGCGCCTCACTGCGCATGCGCGAGAACCTTTTTTGACGTCATTTGGGGAGGTTTTGGGGCGGTATTGGGGCGGAGCGCATGCGTGTGACGTCAGAATGATCGGCGTGTGGGTGGTGGGACAAAATGGCGGCGTGTGGGTGGTGGGACAAAATGGCGGCTGTGGGTGGTGGGACAAAATGGCGGCTGTGGGTGGTGGGATAAAATGGCGGCTGTGAATCGGCCTGTGGATGTGAGTGAGTGCAAGATGTGGGTGGTGGGACAAAATGGCGGCTGTGGGTGGTGGGACAAAATGGCGGCGTGTGGGTGGTGGGACAAAATGGCGGCCTGTTTTTTGTGTGGTATGGGTGGTGGGACAAAATGGCGGCCTGTTTTTGTGTCGTATGGGTGGTGGGACAAAATGGCGGCCTGTTTTTTGTGTCGTATGGGTGGTGGGACAAAATAAATTGGATGTGAGTGAGTGCAAGATGTGGGTGGTGGGACAAAATGGCGGCTGTGGGTGGTGGGACAAAATGGCGGCGTGTGGGTGGTGGGACAAAATGGCGGCCTGTTTTTTGTGTGGTATGGGTGGTGGGACAAAATGGCGGCCTGTTTTTGTGTCGTATGGGTGGTGGGACAAAATGGCGGCCTGTTTTTTGTGTCGTATGGGTGGTGGGACAAAATGGCGGCCTGTTTTTGTGTCGTGTGGGTGGTGGGACAAAATGGCGGCCTGTTTTTTGTGTCGTGTGGGTGGTGGGACAAAATGGCGGCCTGTTTTTTGTGTCGTGTGGGTGGTGGGACAAAATGGCGGCCTGTTTTTGTGTCGTGTGGGTGGTGGACAAAATGGCGGCCTGTTTTTGTGTCGTGTGGGTGGTGGGACAAAATGGCGGCCTGTTTTTTGTGTGGTATGGGTGGTGGGACAAAATGGCGGCCTGTTTTTGTGTCGTGTGGGTGGTGGGACAAAATGGCGGCCTGTTTTTGTGTCGTGTGGGTGGTGGGATAAAATGGCGGCCTGTTTTTGTGTCGTGTGGGTGGTGGGACAAAATGGCGGCCTGTTTTTTGTATGTCGTGTGGGTGGTGGGACAAAATGGCGGCCTGTTTTTTGTGTGGTATGGGTGGTGGGACAAAATGGCGGCCTGTTTTTTGTGTCGTATGGGTGGTGGGACAAAATGGCGGCCTGTTTTTGTGTCGTATGGGTGGTGGGACAAAATGGCGGCCTGTTTTTTGTATGTCGTGTGGGTGGTGGGACAAAATGGCGGCCTGTTTTTGTGTCGTGTGGGTGGTGGGACAAAATGGCGGCCTGTTTTAGTATAACTTTATGATTTTTAAAATGCCTAAAATTAATAAAAATAATCCTCTATTCTAGCGTTAGGTTGTTAAATTTTAAATATAACACTAATGAATGACCTGAGTTTAACTTGTAATAAAATTTACAGGTGTCCTGACATTGATTGTAAAATGAAAAGCTGTTTATAATTGTTAAACAAACACACATATATTTTTTCTTCAGCAGCGTAGCACACGATACAACCAGTGTGTTTTCGCTGCGCATGCGCGCGTGTCTTACACTATAAATACCACATTTTTTTTAATTATTCACAATTAATCTCTGAGTGCTCAGTCATGGATTTATCCTTGTCTCAACTCATGGATATTGACAACACATCAGATTTGTTCACAAATCATGATAATCAAGTACAACGCCTCGACAGTATCATGAATTTGGTACACGATGAATCCCGATTAGATGATAGAATCACCCCCTTAGTCGCACCTGAACCCCAGAACTACCCTGCACCAACTCATTGTGAACATCCTCCAGTCTGAAATAATGCCAACAGAAAACTCAGAGTCAATTTAAATATTTATTTGTATTGAGCAAATTACAAGAATTTCGAAGAGAAAAGAGCCGAAATAATGTCTGTCTGTCCTGGAAATCAGCTGATCAGCAACAAATCGACATCTCCGTGACCTTCAAGGAGATTTTGACATTAGGTTTTACCCGCTTTTATCACAAATCATTATAAAGAAATTGTCACACCCGGTGAACTCCTGAAACCCACATCCTACCTGAGAGTTTGGTAAGATATTCCATTCATTCGTTACCGTTCCCCTTGGAGTAGAATTTCATCCATCAGCTTTCACTGTTGTCGTGCCAAACACAAAAATTGACAAATTATACGGACTGCCACGATAAGCGTTCCGTACTGCACATGTCCGATAAAATCCCTCCAGTCGTTCCAGAATGTTGATTCCACAAAACCTGTTCGGTGGCCTACATTATCGTTCAATCGCTGATCATAAAGGCTGCGTTCATTCTCACCAGAACTGTAGGCCTATACACTTCGAAATCTGTGAAAGAATATCAATTTTCACGTTTCCTGTCGGATATCACACAAATTGATGCGTCCGCTGGAACACAGCACACTCCCTCGATTTCAGTCTACGTGTGACATGTAGGCGATGCATGATGCAGATCACATTATTCATCTCAGCGGATACCGAAATGGAACAAAGTTCCGTTATACACTGCAACAGAGAATGTTCTCCCGCTCAGAAAACACAAAATGGCTACTGAACACCAAAATTTCCCCGGATAATAAAGTCGTTCAAACCACAGCGCCATCTATTCGCTTTGGTGCAAGGGAGACAACTCGGACTAGACCAATTCGAAGATCATGTCCGCTATATTTAGCCTGAATGGGTATAGGGGTGATCGGGGTTTTTTATGGCTTTTACTATGAGCTATGAGGTTGATCATGTAGAATACGATGGAAAAAAATTTGAAAGTACCGCGTAGGCTTGTATATAGATCCATATAGATCCATATAGACCCATATACACTCATATACTGGGATATTGGTATGTATCAATCCATACGGGGTGGACATGTTGGAGCACTAGTGGCCCGATGGGGTAGAGTGAGGTCTTATTTTAAAGCTCTCGAGGAAATAAATAAATAAATAAATAAATAAATAAATAATAAAAAATCAAAAAAATCGGCGAGTAGTAGACGAAGGGAAAATTGGAAAGTATTGACCATGCCCCAGAATACTTCATAGGCATATCACGGCCTTAAGGCCTATGTAAGATGTAATCTACATCACAGTTTAGTAGTATAAAAAGCGCAATTCACCTTGTCCCTTCCAAAGAAATAAAATCGGCTCTATTTTGCAGGAGTATATACGCAGGTGACGTGGGTTGTAACGTCACTTCCGGGTTTTCACTAAACACTACCTCCAAACATACAAGAGTTGCAATGTTCAACCGCCGGGGTGTTTTCCCGCCCCGCCCCGCCCCGCCCCGGCCGCAGCGCGCGCGCGCGTTCTCCGGAAGTGCGCGTCATTCCCGGTAGTGTGCGCGCGCGCGCGCGCGCGGACGCGGGTGAAAAGGTCAAAGGGTGACCTCCAGGTCAGACGGTCCAATGTCCAATGAGACAATGTTGCGGTATCGCTATAGTCAGAGCTTGAGCACAAAAAAAAGGGGGATTGTAGATGAACCTGGGAAAGATGGGCAGTTCCATGTGGACCAATCAGCGGTCGAGAAAAAGAGCCAATCAGCGGTCGAGAAAAAGAACCAATCAGCGATCGAACAATCAGCCCATCGAATTGGGGTATTCACGGTGTGCTTTCGCTGACGTCCGCGCCTACATCTGGGTTCTTGTACACCCGGGTAATGTTTTTCTGGACATGGATGGGTTACCTTTGGCTCCATTCTTGGCCACTGATTGGCTAATAGAACTTATAGTCATAATCTATACGTGTTGGACGAGTCTCTTCACTCACCGTATACACGTACCTCAATGAAATGCCCGCTCCAAACCTAGACCAAAAAACACGTACTTGGTCTGTAGGCTGATTTCATTGGCTCTCTATTTTTACTATAGTGCTCTTGCATTCTAACCTCGATGGGTTACCTAGCACTGATAGTCATAATCGATACGTGTTGGACGAGTCTCTTCACTCACCGTATACACGTACCTCAATGAAATGCCCGCTCCAAACCTAGACCAAAAACACGTACTTGGTCTGTGGGCTGATTTCATTGGCTCTCTATTTTTTTTACTATAGTGCTCTTGCCTTCTAAACTTGATGGGTTACATTTTGGTCCCATCCTACACCACTGATTTCAGTTTGACTGAATCTCCGCATTGGGCATTAATGCATCAGGAATAAAACACACAAGACAGGGTTTTTGGTGAGATCTCATTTTTTTATTCATTGAACAACAACAACGTGAGAACAACCACGTGAAAACTCAAGCCCAGAACAAGGGGCTTGTCATTAACTGAAGCCCAGAACAAGGGGCTTGTCATTAACTGAAGCAACAAGGGGCTTGTCATTAACTGAAGCCCAGAACAGCGGGCGTATGTACATTGAAATAATTCAAGCCCAGAACGGGGCTTGTACATTGAAATGATGGGTGGCCCAGTCATAGACGAGTACATCGCGGTCCTCGGCCTGGGGGTACTCGTCAAACATCTGTACGATAGTAGATAAGGGTCTTCCCCGGCATCGATGGTACAGGTAAAACAAGCAATATTGTCCGCACACGCCACTGGTCAGGCTTTGCAACGTTTGACTGTTCTAACACCACGTCTCTGTGCCTTGATCCATGAAGTCTGTTAAATCGGGATGGAGGGGTGGCAGACCGTACGGGTCAAAGTATTCCCCCTGCTCTTCTGTCAAGTACACGGCCACCCAGTGTTCACCGGGTCGATCCATCGGGTCCGTGTTGAGAACGTAAGCAGCCGGATACATTCGGTCTAATGGAAACATATCTCGGGCGAACACCCCTTGAAAGACCCTACGTGTCTCTGGGTCATTCTCCAGCACGGTGGTTATCTGCTCTGTATCCATGTTAGGTGGAGAAGTCACACAGGACGTTGCGCGCCTTGTCCACTTGAATGATGTTGTCAAACTCGGCGTAGCAGATCACATTGACGGTGGTCGCCAGGGCATGTGTGCCAAAGTGGATTTCCAACCGTAAGTTGCCTTGCTTGGCCAGAGCCAGCTGATGGTCGTTCTCTAAGGTGGGGTCAGATCGAAACAGAACAACGTGTATCCCAGTTCGCGTAGTCCTCCCGACTGATCATATTCCCTTCGTCCTGGTTGATTTGACCGGTGGCTGTAAACAGGCTCTGATAGGCTCGAATGAAATTCCTCGCCCAAAGTTCGGTGTTAAGGCCGTGGCTGGCGCCTGTTGTCCATCCACATGCAGGGCCACAAAATTGATGCCGAAATGTTGAAAGTCAAACGGATTCTCTGGGTAGGCTCCGCTGAAACTGGTATTTTCCACACAGGCCAGGATCAATCGCTTGGGTAGTTCCCCAGGAACAGGTTTTCTTTGTTGGCGCCCATATTTCCAGCAGGTACAGAGAACACTTTGGTTTGCACACGTCGGATAGGGTACTGGGCTGGTTTTGTTTCCAAGGCTTTCATGTGTCCCAGTTGAACGGCTGGATTCGGTTTCACTTTTCGGACATACAGGACTGCGTCTTGGATGACAATCTTATAGTCCGCTGCATGCCCCTCTACGTTAGTGGCCATCAAGGCGAAGGTCGGAGCCGCCCGTATCAGTCGGATTTTGATGGGGATCTTGTTCAAGAGGTACCGGTCTTGCATGAACATGTCTGCATGCAGTCGACCTATCATATCCACCGAGGCACTGTTCGCAGTGAAAGCCTTCCGTTTGTCATATCCCCCATTGTCCACCGTGTCCATGTGCTCGGCCGTGTCCCTGTAGAATAAAGCGGTTGTCAGCTGAGATTTTTTAGCCTCTCGGCCATACGACAACAGTGTCTCGATGTAGGCTCGATAGGGGTACGTGTTGGTGGAATCACTGATGAGTTTGTCGCTGAAAAAAATATCCACCTGCTGAAACATCAGGTGCAGCCAGAGATTCGTCCGGGCCCACCGTTGCTTGGTCGAGGTCTCGTGCCAGCTCCATTGACCACCTTGGCTTTCACATACAAGTAGGTATGGGCTAAATCCACATAGGCCGTATCCGCATTACTGATGGTGAACTCGATGGGCCCGGTTTCGTTGATGCTGACGGGAGATGCTCCACCCACCAATCCCTTGTTCGACACTGGTTTGTGTGGGCGGCACGAGTCACAAATCAAATTCACTGTTGGTGGAGGGCAGGACTCGGCGTGGATTAAGGACATGTTTTAAGAAAAGATATCCAGGTCTTCTTGGATGTGCGTCGTCGCTGGGTCGGTCGTCGACTGGTGCGTGGTCTCCGTGGGGCAGCTCTTTTATTCCCTACGGTGCGTTGTGCTTTTGGCCACCGAGAGGACGCCTCCCGCTTCTTTGGCCCGTCGTTTCAAGGCTTGTCGGGGTGCCGTACCCCCCAAAACATCACCGGCCACTTGCAGTCCACTGCGTACCGCTTGTTTGCCGATTGCTTTCACCCCACGCGTCACCAAGGGCAGGAACGTTTTCACAATGCTGCCAGTATGTTCCCCAGACCATGTCCTCGTTGCATGCGTGCACCGCTAAAGACCGGAAAGCCACCCCCGGCCTGTTGGGCATAATAGTCGGCATAGCTGCGTGCATCGCACTCGTAAGGTACTTTCATTATGCAAAGTGGGGGGCACGTGCTTGTCGAAAATGAAGTGTCAGCACCACTTTTCCTCGTTCGAATGCCACCGCTCGTCCCGTGTCATCTCTTATATCCGCCGTGATCGTGTTGATGTCGGTATGTCGTACGGGCAGGTACATGATATGGTTGAAACTGTGGGTGACTTGACCTCCATACGTCTTTTTAATGGGGACCACCCGTAACAGAGGTGTGTTGATATCGCCCACGATGTGGTTGTCCCCCACGTCCGAGTAGACGTAGAGTCCGTACATACCCGACTTCATATCCATCGGCATCTCGCCATGGTGTTCGGTGGGA